>JABFEB020000102.1:980552-999311 GCA_019775895.2 Stomatorhinus ivindoensis
TTTCGTTTTATGCAGCAATGAGGAGCTGAAAAGCTGCTAAAACGGGCAGAATTCTTTGAGCCGGTCTCTCGGGATGCCTGAGACGGATGTTTTGATGAACAGGCAGTCTGCAGGAATCAGTTGTTCTCCAGAGAACTTTGTGTGTTTGCTGGTTTTCATTCATGTCTGGTCCCCAGCTCTTACTGGCGTAACAGATCCTATTACTACTTCCTTTCTGAATTTTCTCTTTAGCAAACTCTACTAATATGCAATATTACAAAATTGCAAGATCTTTATAATGCATACTCTGTACAGAGTAAGGGGTTCTTTCCTCCACTCAAAGCAGCATTCCGTCTAAAGACTAGCACTTTTTTCTGCTTTTATTAAAAAAAATTAGCTTTTACGTTCTCTGTCTGGTGAATGGATGAGAGACAGCTACTGTGAGCAGACTGATGCAACTGGTATGTAAGAGGGCAAAGGCAAATTAACATCCATACAGAGGAAAGTTCGATAGGACACTGACACTGAGAAGAGTAAAGGCTGGATTGGATACTGACACAGAGAGGAGTAACGGCTGGATAGGATACTGACACAGAGAAGTAAAGGCTTGAGAGGATACTGACACAGAGAGGAGTAACGGCTGGATTGGATACTGACACAGAGAGGAGTAAAGGCTCGATAGGATACTGACACAGAGAGGAGTAAAGGCTCTATAGAATACTGACACAGAGCGGAAATTCTAAAATATTGTCATCTTGCGTCACCCTAAAGGAATGTATCCAAACAAGTCAGAAAAACTCCAAATGCTAAACCGACTGTATATACACTGTGCATTATAATATTGTTATAGGAAGTTTACAAATTGCTGCCATTGTTTCACATCAGACCTTTTGCATAGGTTTTATACATAATGTAAGACATTCCAAAATTTCATAAGAGCAAGATGATACATAAAGAGTGAACAAAACAATCAGACAATTCATTTCCCTTTAAAAGAGTCTCATCATTGCCACTGTGTCAGAATAAATCAGCTGGCTTCTAAACTTAGGCTTCCTGCAGGGTGACTGCTTGTGGGATCGCTTTCTTGCACACATCTGTAACCTCCTCCGAATTTTAATCATTTCACATTTGCATTAACTTATTTAGCCCACACTACTGTCCACAGCGTAGCAGATAACTACACACACGTTACACTGCTTGATATGTCTGTTGACATACAGTATAAAAGGCCTCAGCGCCTGTCTGCTCATTCCTGAGCTCCCATCAGGAAGCTCAGGAGCAGCGCTGGTCCTTCACACAGGACTAAACGTGACAAGGCCTGGCTCAGGCTCAGAGCCGTACTCTTACGGGAACGTCTGAAAGATTAATAATGCTGACAAACGATCAGTGAGATCAGCATTGAAACGGCTCTCACGACTAACAGCTTACTTTCACATTAATGTTACTAAGTGAATGCAGTGTGACAGGGCATTTGTTCAAGCAGTTTGGCTCAGTTGAACGTTGCCATTGCTGCTAATGGCGGCAATCTACAGATTTTATTACTCTTTACCGTGCCGTTATATAAGTCTGCTCTACCATCTCCTGATTCTGCTCATTCGGCCATATTAGCTTCCACGTCACTGTTTTTTATTAAAAGTCATGAAGCATTCAGAAGAACAAAATGATTTCTTATGGTGTTCTGGTTAGACTAACATCAATGTATTGGGTATATTACCTTATGAGCACCTTATACTAGTATTTACACTTCTGGATAGATGCAAAGTAGCATTTGGTTGTACTTGAACTTGCAATGACAATAAAGTTGAATCTCAATTTCTTCCCGTGAATCTGTGTTCCTCAGTGTTGGCTAAGGACATTCTGCTTGTCACACACATTGAATTTTAACAAAGCAATTTATCCTGCATATTTTTCTCCCAAGTTCTCTACAACTTAATTTGCATGAAAATCGATTCATTCTGTTTCAAACCTATGTGGCTCCATCATCATAAATCGATTTGACTGTGAGGTGAAATCGAGGGAATATAAAATGGCCATGTGTCAACCTGGCAATGTAAACATATAAAACAGTTCATAAGAAGAACACTTCTGTTGTTAGATAGAAGTTGCTCTGCCCATATACAATCACTAAATTTAAAATCTCAGGGAAATTACATTAGCATGCAGTGATGCTTAAAGCAGGATTATAGACACCCTAGGGATTGCAGTGAGCGCTGCCCGTATTGCTGCCTATTAAAAAGTAATTATTCTGCCTTAAATTTCAATGGAATCCGGCACAATGCAGGCAGATCCTGCTCCAGCGCAGCTTCCTGTTTGTCTTCAGCCTTGCTGACTCCACCTTCTGGCTTCTGACATAAAAGCTCATTCAGTTCCCGCCTTCTCTGGGCTCTAACCAGCGATTTCCAGAGGATAACACAAGCTTCCTGTCTTAAGCAGATGGAAAAAGTGAAGCGACAGTGCATCATTCTACCAAGAGCTGTTAAAAGCAGCATGGTCAGGCTATAATTAGGGCTACATTTGGCATTTGTAGATTGGATGAAAAAAGCTATTATATTATCTCAAAATGCATATTCATTTTTACATGGCAGCCCTAAAATTTTTTTGCTATTTGCTAATCTTAAGAGAGGATTTTTTGGGGACTGATTCAAAAAACAGAGACGCTGGCTGCTATATTTGTTGACTGTCTTATGGGCAAAATCAGGCTTCGAACATTTGAACCTGTGTTAAAAATTACAGTGGCAGTGTTTGGCTCCGCCCCTGTGCCTCGATTCTGGAGGTTGTTGGTCGGAGCCCAGCGTTGGCAGGATGGTCACATGTCCATGGGCCCTTGAGCAGAGTCCTCAACCCCCAACACCCTGGTGCTGAATGTTGGCTGCACTTCGCTGTGACTCCACCTGTATTGTCATGGAGAGCAAGATTAAATAAAATAATTTCCCCACGGGGATAAATAAAGTATCACTGTCCTACTCTATTGAAATACTCAACATTTCTAATCAGTGATGTGTCTGTTTATCCACAGGAATGATTTTAATTATGAAGTAATTAGAAAAAAAAAGTACAGTGATTATCTTTCTCTTGTTTCAGTGGTAGCATTCAATGGTCTTCACATTTCGCCAGTTAAATCTGTTATTCGCGCGTAGAATGTTTTTGGCCTAATGTGTAATATATTTGTTTTATATTGAAACTCACCAGTAACATAGTTTATGGTGCGGAAACATAATTGACACAAGTTGACAGAACATCAAAAACCGCATGGCCAGAGATTAAAAAAAATATATATATGTAATAATTCATAAATATTCAGAGTACAGCGTTAATTTATTTCACAAAACAAGGATATTTCTCTTCATTGTTACAGTACTGTTGGTTTTGAAAGGATATGATTCTATGGTTTGTTAAGACAGGAATTAATTATGTCGAAGCCTCACCTGGGTGGGAACAAAGAGATGGACCCGAGGGTCCAAGAATAAGCTCCGCCTCCACATTAGTGGTCCCGCCAACCATAATCGCTATGGATACTGCATTTTTAACCAATGACAGTTATAATTGTTACAAAACTGGAACCAGCAGTAATGTCCATTTCTCAATAGGTCAGCACATTTAACTGTTCTTCAGTAACAACGTGCCCCCCCCCCTTTGTTAGAGGATGTAATTTCTGCTTGAAAGCATGGGGGGAGCTAAAGGTCAGGTCAGCTAGTGACATTTTATAAATATGTGGTATGTTTACCTGGTAATGACACGGATACTGAGCACTAATGAAGGTGCCATGTGACACAAGGCATTAATATTCATGAGGCTGTTAGACAGCTGATTGGTTGGATAATGAACGGGGGAGAAAAAACTCCCAGGATGCTGTGATTCTCTTGCAGAGAACAGATTGTTAGTCTCCCTTCCCCCACAAACACCTTTGACGTCCCCCCACCCGACAGCCACCCACCACTCCCAGCATGCATCTTTGTTAATGAGGGTATCAGCTGGCCCCTTTGTCCCCAGTTTCACAGGTTGACAGGCTTATCTTTCCCTTTAACCCAGCTCACACGCCCCTGCTTCAGCCGGTGTCAGACCCCTATGGCGGCCATCTGCCCGTGAGCCCTCACACGCGTGTGTGTGTTTTAAGATAGATGAACCTGAACTGAATTATACATGTGGTTACATTTATGCAGTGATTCTCAACAGATACTACATTATTATATGAAATACATAAGTAGCTATATTTTAAGTTCATGCAACAGTGTGGCTATACTATACCCTCATCATCCTTTCTGCATTACTACAGATCTTCCTAAAGATGGGGATCCTAAATGAGGAATCTGGCAGTCACAAAATCAGACTTTGTCAAATGCTAAAGTGATAGTTGTAATAACAGATCGGTCCATTAAACAAAAATGAAGGATGTGAGCCTTAATCAGGCTGCGAGTTGAATTTAAAAATGAAATACATTTTCATAGCTTGCCACATTTCTTGCAAACAACAGCTCTTCATGAAATCTGGAAAGCAACATTCGAAGGAACATGTTCCGCATTATAAACATGACACCGCTTGAAAGTACCCCTTCAGAGGGATTGGCTGAATCTGTTGGACCTCAACGACTTATTGGTTGGCCTCTTTTGAATGAAGGGGCTGGGGAAGTAAAGCCGAGGTTGTATATAAGTCTGAGTTAGGACCTTTGAAGAGAGTAAGGGGGTCTGAGCAGATGGCCGGGTCTCTCCTGGGTGTGGTGCTGTGCTCCATGGTAGGACAGACCTGCACACCAAACACCAAAACACCAAAGACCCTATTTTCCATGGTGCAAAGAATATGTGCATCACTTAATTCCATTTTCCTGATAATTAAATGAGAGGAAACAAACATCCATGCAGTATCCAGGCACGACGCCTAACGTGAGGTGCTCCCCTGTCGCCGTGGAAACGTTGCTCTTGCCTCAATCGCTGTGAGTGGCATTGACATAATCAGGATGCAAATTCACACTCTGTCTGACACAATGTTCCTGAGAGTAATACCAGTGAAAAGGTTTAGCAAATTTCTGGGTAACAGGCACCTGGGTGTCCCCCAGCCTTGTGGCCAGTGCTGTCTGGGATACACTCTGGGTCTCTGATGACCCGAGCAGGATGTGCAGTTAGAAGATGGATGGATCTGTGGACAGGACCAGTAGAAGTATCTGGGTTGTTCCTTACACTCCACCTGTCCTCTACTACATCCTTTAAAAAGTGGACTATTCATGTTTATTTTATTTGGACATTTAATATGTACATATCTCCTTATAAAAAGTGAGCAAAATTATATATGTTGAGTTGCTGTGTAGATGAAATCATTATGTTATTGGTGATAAGTGAATTCGCGTGCCACGCGTATCAGTACATTTATGTGGCGGTTACATCACGCACCCCCGGTATACATGCTTTTCCTCTCGTGCCTCTAGCGCCCTCTGCAGACATATAGTGGAACTGTAGATTCAGACATAGGGGTGTGGGGAATGTTCGTACCCCAGCCGTCCGGAGCCACTTCTTATTTGTGGTGGACTGTCTGTTTCAGCAGCGCATCCTCCTCTGTCGACTCTGTGTAATTTCAGGACGAGCAGTACGAACTTCCTTTAGAGTCCGTGCGTTTTTCACTCAGTCTCAGCGGAAGTTGCCTGAAGTTGGGGGCGGGGGTGCGATATGGGATGAGAGAAAGTGCGGAGGAGCTCGGGGGGAGCCGCAGACCCAGAGCCTGGACCGCGTCGTGCGCTTCACGCCGGCCCGGAGGAAGCGGAGCCCGGTCGGCTGGCTCATCGGGACAGAGGGAGCAGAGATGCCAGATAGGGCGCCTTTAAAAGATGCATACAAGCGTCGGCACATGGATCTCGGATCACGGACGCAAGCTGGATATACTAAATACAATCACCCTGGATCATGCATTTCCAAGCTTTCGGAAAACAGTACATATAAAGATTGCGCTCACAGCCCTTTTTGTGGTTTAATAGCCTGCGTCCTTTTCCGAGCGTAAGTCCGGCGGCTTTTGTGACTCTCTACCTCCGCTCCGTAAATCATGTCCCCCGGTGCAGGCTGTGTGTTAAGGCTGTACCAGCAGCAACTAAAAGGGGATCCGGACGCTACAAGTAAATGTTATTTGTAGTTTTAATAACATAAAGCTTGATTATGCTTTAGATACGCGTGTTTTGGGATAAGGTGGAATACAGCACGGGTTAAGAAAAACTTCACTTGGATACGTTTTGAATGACTGCTATAGAGAACTGTAGAGAAAAGGGAGAAAATTAAAAGAAAAAAAATCTGTTTTTTGGATCATGGCTGTAGAGTGCATGGGGCGGGCTGTGGTTTTATTGCCATTCCTGGCACTGGGGGCTGCCTTCTCAGGTGTTTTTAATGGGACAGACAAAGATGTTTTTAATGATGATTTTGAGCAGTTCAGGCTCAAAGCGATTGGTGCCACAGAACAGTGGAAGCTTGTGGCAGACGACCTCCACCCCAGCTTGTACTTTGACTGGGCGGATGTACAGTTTCTCCGGCAGCGCTCCACCACCACCCACAGCCACATTTTCAGAGTGATTCGCTCAGCGGTCATCACCATGCTGTCTAACCCTGCCCTGTACCTGCCCCCAGTTAAGCACAAGGAGTTCACCAGCAAGTGGAACGAGATCTATGGGAACAATCTGGCTCCACTGGCACTGTACTGCCTGCTTTGCCCAGAGGATGGCGCTGCCCAGCAGTTCCTGCTCAAGTTTATGGACAGGATGGCCGGGTACCCAGACTGGAGTGTGACAAGCGCTCCAAACGATGAGGTCCCGGTCGCACACTCCCTCACGGGCTTCGCCACAGCCTATGACCTCATATATTCCACCTTGGACAGGCAGCGACGGAACCAATACTTGAAGAAGATCCGTAGTGTGACTGAGGAGCTCTATGAGCTGTCCAAGTACAGGGGCTGGGGGAAGCAGTTCCTACAGAATCATCAGACCACTAATATTTTAGCTGTCCTGATTGGCGCTATTGTGGCTGGCGAGCACAACGACCCAGAGACCATGATCTGGAAGCAGGTCTGTGTGAATTACATGGAGAAGACCATGTTCCTTCTGAACCATGTCGTGGATGGGTCCCTGGATGAAGGTGTGGCCTATGGGAGCTATACTGCTAAGTCCATCACGCAGTATGTGTTCCTGGCACAGCGCCACTTCAAAATCGACAACACTCAGAACAATTGGCTCCGTGCACACTACTGGTTCTACTATGCCACCCTTCTGCCAGGCTTTCAGAGGACAGTGGGCATCGCAGATTCTAACTACAACTGGTTCTATGGGCCAGAGAGCCAGCTGGTGTTCTTGGATACTTTTGTGTTGCGCAACGGCACTGGGAACTGGCTTGCCCAACAGATCAGAAAACATCGGCCTAAAGACGGACCCATGGGTCAGTCGTCAGCCCAGCGCTGGACTACGCTGCACACGGAGTATATCTGGTACGACGCTAACCTTACCCCGAGGGCGCCCCCTGGTTTTGGAAAAGCCGCAATGCACATTTTCTCCAACTGGGGTGTGGTGACATATGGTGCCGGCATGCCTGACCTGCAGGGCAACACGTTTGTCTCCTTCAAATCCGGAAGGCTAGGTGGCAGGGCGGTGTATGACATTGTCCATGCCAAGCCCTACTCCTGGGTTGAGGGTTGGAATAACTTCAACCCTGGGCATGAGCACCCAGACCAAAACTCCTTTACTTTTGCCCCAAATGGCCAAGTTTTTGTGTCCGAGGCTCTGTATGGACCCAAGTACAGTTACCTGAACAATGTGCTTGTTTTCGCACCCTCCCCGAAGAGCCAGTGTAATGAACCTTGGGAGGGGCAGTTGGGTGAGTGTGCCAAGTGGCTCCGCTGGGCAGATGACGAAGTGGGTGACATGGCTGGCGAGGTCATAGCCGCCTCAGCGCACCAGGATGCCATGTTTGTGAGTGGGGAGGCGGTGTCTGCGTACTCCTCGGCCATGAAGCTCAAAAGTGTGTACCGGGTCCTCATTCTGCTCAACTCGCAGACCCTGCTAGTGGTGGACCATGTGGAAAAGCGGGAAGACTCTCCTCTGAATATGCTAAGTGCCTTTTTTCATAACCTGGACATAGATTTCAAGTATGTCCCTCATAGATTCAATGACAAGTTCAACGGTGCCCTGATGGATGTTTGGGACGCTCATTATAAAATGTTTTGGTTGGACAGTCAGGGTGCCAGTCCAGCCGGAAGGATACAGGAAGCCGAGCAGGCGGCGGAATTTAAGAAACGATGGACGCAATTTGTGAATGTGACGTTCCCCATGAGCGGCACAGTCACTAGAGTCGCGTACGTGATGTATGGTCCGTACGTCAAAGTTACGAACTGCAGGTTTATTGACAACAGCAAAAATGGCCTGACGCTGTCTCTGACGGTTAATGACACGGAGAATATAGTATCCATCGCAACAAACTATAAAGATTTAGGTGCTAGGTTGAACTACTTAGGTTTTGGAGGTTATGCAAAGGCAGAGGATGGCAAGCGCGTCATCCGTTTTGGTGTGGGAACTCAGCTCGTAGCCAAACAGAGCAGGGTGGATCATGCAGTGTTTAGCTTTGGCTTTATAGTTACTGTAGTTGTGGGAGTGACTCTGTGTGTCGCCATTGGGTTTTTGACTTTGCAGAGAAAGTTTTATATCTGTTTCAGCAAGCTGATGCGATACACTCTGCTATCGGTGCTCCTGCTGTGGGTTATTGAGCTTCTCTTTGTTTCTAATACTTGCGATCAGCTCCTCTGCGGTGTGAGATGGAAAGGTGTCTCCGGATCAGGTCCACCAGGGAGACTCGTAGGCCAGCAGCTGCTGCTTCTGCCCACTGTCGTCATAACAACGCTGCCGGGCTCTGGGGCAGAAATCCTTAAGTACCTTTTTTACAACAGCTCTGACTTCTTCTACATCAGCATCCCCACAGAGCATGTCGACATCCCAGAGAGCGAGTTCGAATTTGACTCCCTGGTGGACGCCTGTGAGTGGTCGGGGTCTGACGCTCAGGATGGACAGTTTAAGGTTCTCCAGGGCTGGTTCCACTCACTGGTCCACAGCACCAAGCTGCATCTTCAGAACATCCAGCTGCATGAAGCGAGCGCCCGGTTTGCTCAGGCAAGTGGGTTCTCTAAAGACAGGAGGAAGAGAGTGAGGAGGAAGGACTCTCCCGCAGGATTCAGGGCTCTGGAGAAGGATGCCGAATACATCCGGGAGCTGTGGCAGCACGTTGGCCATTATCCGAGCGCCCGTGCTGTCCTCAACCTGAGGAGTGGAAGCTGGTCCCTGAAGTTGCCCTTTGTCCATGAGGTGATTGGGCCATCACTGCGGGTTTTATACGTGGTGAGGGACCCACGAGCCTGGATTTATCTCATGCTCTATAACAGCAAGCCCAGCCTGTACACACTCAAGAACATCCCGCAGCATCTCAGTCTTGTTTTCCGCGAGGACCATGGCGGGGAGAGGTGCACGGCCTTCGCCCCGGAGTTCCGGCTCCTGCGGGAGCTCGTCTCCCGCTCGGAGAGCGATCCTGTCCTCCTGCTGGCTCACCTATGGCTGGCCCACACGGCTGCCACGCTCAGGGTCGTCGGCGGTTTGCCCGCAGACGCTCACCTACGGGTCAGGTTCGAGGACATCGTGCAGTTCCCCGAGGAGACGGCGGGCGGGATACACGCTTTCCTAGAGGTGCCCGTCGCCCCGGCAGCCTTAAACCAACTCATGTTCACCACCTCCACAAACCTGTTCAGCCTGATGTATGAGGGAGATGTTTCTCCAGGCAGCATCAGCATGTGGAGGCAGAAGATGCCTCGCGATGACATCCGCCGTATAGACAGTATATGCTGGGTGGTGATGAAGAGTTTGGGTTATGCCCGGTTCACAGATTAATGCTGCAGGTCGGCAGAGCTTCATTCACTCTTTTGCACTAACAGGGGATTCTGTTGAATTTGTCCTCAAGTGAATCCGTGGCCCTTTTTCTAAGGAGCCGTGGGGGACTCAATCAGAAGCACAGGATGCTAGTTGGTTTTATTCTTTGTGGCTTGCACAGATTTAGAAATGTTTTATATTAAAATGTCAAACAATCTTTACGTAATATCTGGCCACAATGCCGCCTAAGCATCCATTTCAGTGTGATATCTAGGAGTTAGGAGTAAGTCCTACACATGTTGTCAATATACATTCCAGCTGTGTTTTTCGAATCTTCTGTACACCCGCAGACAGTAACCATCAAAGTAAAGGTGTATTTTCTTATAGTCTGTGCTTATTCATATTTGTTTTTATGCCATATATTTTTGGGAAAAGATGTATGTGGTGAAACAAAAAATATTGAACTGTTTACTGAAGCTTGAATCTATTAAGTCTGGCTGTGTTTCTTTTGGCTTGTTGTTTATTTGGTCTCTTTGGTTCTGATCTGTGTTTCGGGTCTCGGTGATTATGCCTGCAGTGTGGCTTTCCTGCCCACCCCAAAGCCACACAGAACCAGAACTGCTGTTACTTGCCTGCTCTGCCGAGTCTGTCCTGGGATCTGAAGTATAATTCCTGATTTCGCACTGTTTGCGTCTGCTAGCTTGACAGTGATGAGGTATGAGTATCTTTCACGTTGGTGTAAATTTTACCCTAGTTTTTCATTCTTTTTCTTTTAATCAAATCCCTCTTTAGGTACAAATTAACTATGCTTTTTACCTTGATTAAAATTACTGGCTGTAAGACGCATGGTAAAATGTCATATATACTGTGTGGGATCTTCGATATGAATGATGCTCCAGTAGATTCAAGATAATGGAGATACTCTTCAAAAGTTCATTTGCTGGTAACATGGGGCTTGAGAGATACCTGGAAAGCTTCTTTATATCTGCGCCGGTCCTCTCTGACTCTAACTGTAGTTAGTTTAGTTCCGTATTGCAGTCAGAGCTTTTGTAGATGTGGCTGTGTCTGCATTTGTGTTCCCTGTAAAGCCTGCCAGTCATGTGAGGCTGTCCTGTACACAGTGAGCTCTGCACCAACTCACACCACGCTGTCCCGCCCCTTTCCTCCCCGCCCCCAACATGTGTTGTTTCTTCACTGTAAAAGTAACCAAATCTGGGGGGCATGCTGCCTTATTTCACGTCTGCTTCGCTCACGTCCGGGGCCGGCGAGAGGCCGCAGGGGGATGAACGCCCCCGGAGCTGAGACCTCACTGCTCTGGAATGTTCTTCTGCTCCTTGTTTCCAAAAGTGGAGGCCCATCTTTTGGTGTTCCATCGAGGGATGTTCACTGAGGTGCCCCTTCAATGGAGCTGATGTCATTCTGCCCCCAGGTGGTGAGGCTTCTGTGCTGTGGAGCTAAAGTTCTGTATTCGTACCTCTCTCTCTCTCTCTCTCTCTCTCCTCTTTTAAACATGGGAAAATCTGATGTTGTGAGTGAAAGACAATAAAATAATGTATACACTTACTGAAAAGATTTTATTGACTATGGAATTATTTTATATATATGCACCTTTAAACATGTTCACCATTGTTTTATGCTTAAAGATACTGAACATATTTTTGATCATATAATTTTTTCTTGATGGAAAAATGTGTCTGGAACATGCCACCTCATCAGGGTTTTGCTGGAATTTGGTCAAATATAAATGTCTGTTTCCTGGTGGAATAGAGCCTCCTCAGAGACTATTTTATGGGCTAGCATCTGTGGGGCTGTTGGCCGGTCAGGGGTCATGCCTGGGGGGGTGGTGAGGCTGTGGGGAGGGGGACAGAGCCCCCCCGCTGTGGTCTCCAAAGCCTGTGTGGGAAATCATGCATTTTAATCATACAATATTACCAATATGTAATTCTAATACTTTTACATGTTTTCACCTTGCCCTCTCCCTTACTAGTATTCATTGTTCTTCAGACCATGTGACCTTCAACATGGACTAATTGATTGATTTTCATATGGCACCATCTGGTTTGTTAGGTCTAAGCAAGACAGGGTGTTCTGGAAAAACACTGGAATGTGCCCTTGGCTTTGGAGCTTAAGAACGCCTTGGGTAATATCTCACTGCACTTACACCTGTCAGATGGGGGGGGGGCACACACAGCGTTCGCCTGGAGGTGGAAGGACACGCCCCCTCGTTAAATCGTCGGAGGAGTACGTGTGAGCTATCAGGTGTGTGATGAGCTTTGTGCTCTGTTATCTACTGTTTGACAGGGGCTGATGGGAAAATGCACCCCCCCCCCCCAGCAGTCGCCTGTCAAGGAGCATCAGCTGGACGCAGATGTGGAATGTAAGATGCCGGCTTCTGTTATGTCTTACGGTGCAGTGAGAGATGTCAGCAGGCTCTTAATTTTAGCGTTTACTGAGACAAATTTATGCGAGAAGAAACCACATTTGACAACTGATGTGCTATGATGGATTTTTTTATCCTGGAAATTGGCAAAAAGTTTTTCAAAGATCAGTAAGGCGGGAACCAATATAGTCCTTTAATTTAATTAGACATGAAGTTCAACTGATTTAAAATCCATGCAGGCTGGTGTGGGTGTCCATCCATTGCAGGTCACATATACACACACTTAGACACACAAAAACACTGCCTATCATAACAGCAAGACGGTTACACATCAGTGGCACTCAAGTCCACATATGCATGGAATCTTGGTGAGCACTTGACTGCATTTTTCTCAGTCTTGACCCCGACTCACTCACTTATGACTCAGAAAACCTCCCTGAGTCCATAGCCTGTGTCTGCAGCCTGTATTCATATATTAAATATTTGGCTCCTTCTTGACTCTGATTCAGTTTGTTAAAGGTATGATGTTGACATATTGTGTTCAAACATTCTCTAACTTAATTATAGTTATTGTGCTTGCTTATACATCTTACCTAGATGTGGAGATGAAATGTAACATTAACAATAACTAGGCGTATTTGTGTGCACTAAATGGGCAATATAGCACTTTGGGATGGGAACGGCATCACTGTGAGTCACGTACTCGTGTATCTGGCTATGAAGCTGAAAAGATGGTGGCAGTCGCTGAGGATTGTACATTAGATTGACTGTAACTTTATTTCGAGCCTCATGTTTTTTTGCTGCTGCGTTCAGTTGATGACATTTCAGTATGTGGTCTGTAGAGGGTTTTGTATGATAGATTGGAGCTGGTTTGAAACATTTCAACTATATTGGTCTCAATCTAAAAAATAATAATAATTATTGTTGTCACAATCATTCTACAATAGATGGATATTTTAAGCTCTCAGTTTGAGCATAGCTAATGTGCTAACTAGTATTTTTAAAAGCTGAACACAGCACTGTGTTTTGAAGAGCACTGATTCATTGGCTGATCTGAATCTGGGCCGTGTGCACTCTCTGTTAGGTCAGCGGTCCGGCCTACTGTGCCAACTGAATCATGGCTACCAGCTGAAATATTTCTGTATGGAAAGTCCTATATATGGAATTTTCACAGCATGACCATAAGCACGGTTTAGTCCCCGTGGACCTTATCACCTGTGCCTCTTACTGGTTCCCTATGTAAGAGCTCATTGCAAACGGATATAGTCCCTGTAAATGAAGCAGTAAGTCAGCCATGTGGTAATGAGGTCATGCACACATTGTGCCTGTTTAATTCCCATCTGAAATGTGGTACTTCGGTGTTCAGCAGCCATTCACTCACTGTGCAGGAGACCTTTTCCGTTAATGTGCTGACCATGTATGACAAGGACGATGCCGCGCCTCCTTTGCAGCCGTCCTCCCACCCCCATCACTCACTGTCGACTGCCATTACTGATGCTTGCAGTACTGACAGCTGCTGTTATTCACACCTGCAATACTGATGTCTGACAGTACTGTTGACTGCCATTACTGATGCCTGCAGTACTGACAGCTGCTGTTATTCATGCCTGCAATACTGATGACTGACAGTACTACCGACTGCCATTACTGATGCCTGCAGTACTGACAGCTGCTGCTATCAACGCCTGCAATACTGATGACTGACAGTACTGTTGACTGCCATTACTGATGCCTGCAGTACTGACAGCTACTGTTATCGACACCTGCAATACTGATGACTGACAGTACTGTTGACTGCCATTACTGATGCCTGCAGTACTGACAGCTACTGTTATTGACGTCTGCAATACTGATGACTGACAGTACTACCGACTGCCATTACTGATGCCTGCAGTACTGACAGCTGCTGCTATCAACGCCCGCAATACTGATGACTGACAGTACTGTTGACGGCCATTACTGATGCCTGCAGTACTGACAGCTACTGTTATTGACACCTGCAATACTGATGACTGACAGTACTGTTGACTGCCATTACTGATGCCTGCAGTACTGACAGCTGCCATTATTGATGAGTTTGCGTGGGATTTCAGAATGTGCCGGAAAGTGAATGTGTGGGATTGACTGATCCGCCATGCCTCCAGTCTCTCAGACAGGTCCTCGTTTATGCAATTAAATCCCAGCCCTTTTCTCTGCTTTTTAGAAGCATAAAGTGTGTCAGTACAAGTCCAGATTATTAGCTCCTTTGAATGGCATTGAAAGGCCCAGAGGGGCTGGTGGTTCTGCTGTTGGACACTGGCAGGGTTGCACAGGCTCCTGTACAGACGTCCACCGCCTTCCTGCAGCGCCTTAATCAGCCAGTGGCTGCACAGTGTTCACTTGTTCTCTGTCTGTCTGGACGGTGATCAGTAGAATGAAAGCAGCTCTGCATTTCTGGCTTCCTGGCCTAAAGGGTAATTGTCTACAGCAGCTGAGCTGATTTGGACCAGGTGACTGAAAGAGGGAACTGGTTCTGCCTGCATCTCCAATATGGAAGCTATCGCCGCTCTGAGAGGAGGATGTGACTCTGTTTTGCTCTCACTTTCTCTGAATTGTCTGGCATCAGTTTTGCACAGTTAAGTTTACAGGGTTAAGTAATAAAAATAAACTAAAAGTTTGAAGTATAGAATATGCATTGCCAAGACATTTTGTACAATTCTATGTTTCCAACTTTGCGGGAACAGTTTGCGGAAAAAGCCCTTTTTTCCCCAGCATGACTGTGCCCCTGTGCACAAAAGAGAAGAGATGTTGCTTTCATAGCAACATTTGTCTCTCTAAAATCCTAATATACCCCTCAGAGTCAATGGTACCTTCACATGCATGCAGCTCACCCAAGCCATGGGCACTGATGCACCCTCATACCATCACTGATGTTGGTTTTTGCACCTTTCACTGAGCAATTTGGATGGCCGGTTTTATCTGTGGTACAGACAACTCAGCGCCTGATCTTTCTGAAAACAAGCTTAAATGTGGACTTATTTGACTGCAGCACATGGTTCTTTCGGTCCATCAGAGATTACCATGGTCCCAGACAACTTCCCGGCGTTTCTGCATAGAGTTAATGTACAGCTTCCTCCTTGTGTAATACAGCTACAGGTTGTATTTCTGGATGCAGCGACGGACTGTGTTAAGTGACAGTGGTTTTCCGAAGTACTCCTGACCCCGATTGGCTATATTTCTCAGAATGGGATAATGGTATCTTAGGCAGTGCCGCCTGAGGGCCTCAATCTTTTCACAATATTACGCACTGTAGATGTTGCAAGACCTAAATTGTCAGAATTTTCCTTTATTGCAAAGACTGAGCGTTTGATGGATGCTACTTTCATGCTAGTTGTACTGACCAACTGAATTGTATTTTGGAAATATACTCAAAGTAACAAAGTAAATGTTAACAAAGTAGGTGCTAAAAAAGTTAAGTGTACTTATGTAACGTTTCCACGTATCTCTACTTTACTAAAATATTTCTATTTGGAGATACTTTTTACTTTAACTTCACCATATTTCCGAGTCAAATATCTTACATTTTACTCCACTATGTTATGTGAAATCTGTCATCCCTTTTAACTGAGTAGATAAAAATATGCCTCTGTCCCAACTTTTGTTGAGTGTGTTGCAGCCATCAAACTTTGCGTATGTTTACATAGTACAATTAAGTTGGTCAGTGAAACTTTTGAAAATCTTTGTACTTTTCTCTGCTAAATAAAGGGGTCATGTGAATTAACATATCACTGATTTTTAATTTTATTGCATTTTAGAAAATATCCAAACTTTTCTGGAAATGGCATCTGAAGAATGGAGATTGTGAGCCAGGCCCATAAACACCAAAATCTTATGGAAAGCCTTCCCAGAAGAGTGGCAGCTGTTATGTTTGGAAAGAGAGCATCAACTCCATATTGGTCAAGCAATGGCCTGGTAGCTCAATAAATTTGACCATATAGTATATATGCATAAAAAATTCTGTACAAGTATTTTAACAGTTTTGGCATCTTTGCCTGCTGTTCTCAGATTAGACACTAATAGTGTCTGATGGACCACATGATTGATTCCTGGTTTTATCGCTGAACTTTACCCATGTTTGTCTTCCTTTCCTTAACAGGTGAACAGCTGCATTTCCGATTAAATGTAAAAATGACCAAACCAGACTAAATGACTGTCTTTGCTGCAAGAACATGATTCATTCTGCACCTGTTATGCCGCCCTAGTTAGGGAAGAATGTCGAATGGGACTCATTTGGCTCTGAGGCTACAAAGTGGCCTACAAAATGAGTAATAATAGCGCCCCCCCCCCTGTCCTTGAGAATGAGCGATGGGTGTAGCTGCTGATTCCACAGCTGCTGCCTGTCTTCCTGTTAGGGACGCAGATGAGGGGTATGTTTCACAATCGCTCTCGTGCATTTGGGTGGAGGTCTCCGATTGTGACCTTCTCAGTTAATGGTTGCAGATGCTCCTGCCAGCCTTCTGGTAGATTCTCTCACCTCCAAGCGTGAGCAGCGTGAACTTCTATCCTCTCCTGACCTATTCATAAAAACAACTGAATTTACAGTTTTTCCCCCCCCCAATTGTTTTGGCACATTACTCAAATGACAACTAACATTTATAAAATAACTAGCATAACCCCAACTAGTGTAATCCCCACACCATAATGTCACATGTGCAGAGCAGAACGTCATTTCTCATTGCTTTGTGCAAATTACAAATGTTTTTCTGCATGTATGCAACTGATCTTGTGTAATTGTTATCATCTGGTGTAATTTTCAGTTGCTGGAGTCTTGTGGGTAAAAATGGGTTATATAGTTTTCTGTTGAATTCATTTTATGCTCAAACCTGTATATATACTGTAAGTGATCATCATTTTAGCCACCACATGCAAAACAGTTCATCAAACTTTAAAAATGATTCAAAATTATATTCCATAAATTGTAGTTACACAGCATTGTTGTATTTTGGGTAATACAGCACATGATTTTCTTGCCATTTTATTTTTCTATTGCCGTTTTGCTGTTTTTGTATTATACAGTGCTGTGTGACTGTTTGCTACTGAACTGTGTCTTGATACTTGCTACTGATCTGAAGAAGTTACATGTGCTTGCCAGTGCTTCCTCTTTCCAGTGAACTTTACATACTGTGATGCAGTGTTGAAACTGGCGTCTCTGATATGAATAACAATTAGTATGCTGAAGAAAAATGATCAGTCAGTGACAATGAGGAGGTGGGATCCGACTAACATTCAGAATCGTGGCGCTCAGGAGCATATTTACATTGACATGCTGGTTATATATCTAAGCATTTTGATACTCATTATTAAAACAATGCTGATTGTACTTTTAATTTTGGGAGCACTAACTAATTAATTGATAGAATTATTTCCTTTTAATATATGAGTTAATTGTTTTGGATGAGATATGGTGTTTTGCAGCTACACCATAGTGCTGTGCTGTATGCATGAAATGCTTTTATAGTTGTGAGAACATTAAACATGTTTCGTGAAACGTGCCAAGGCAATTGAGAAAAACAATAATCTGTTACAATGGCTGGTGGGAGTCATTCCCTTCGTTTAATGAAGGTTTGACCTTTGGCCTTAGTCTCCCTTCAAGTGGAAAGAGAGCAAAAAGGGAATTACACATGTGTATTTCTCTAAGAAAATGTCCTTGACACTCATTGCAGCCCTTGTGGTCTTTACTCAAGACGCCTGTTTAGTGACTGTCTCCCTCGCCGGGTGGTCTGTGTGAAGCACCCATGTTATGGAAGAACCCGTCTTCTTCTGATTGCAGACCCACGTTGAGCTCTGACAGCACCTATGTCGGCCTTGTAAGAACACAGGAACATCAATGTAGCTTTTGAAACTAATCTTGAAGAACCAATTTCTAACCAGAACTTCTTCAATGACCATCTAGCCATTTCAGTTCACAAATTTGACTGAACACGAAAGTCAAACAGGTGTTTGGACCAGGTGACTGAACACCTGAAAACCAAAAAATTTGAACAGAGATTTGTGAGTTGAATTTTTGGACTTGATCCACAGACCTCAGAGCTCTGAAGGCTGATCTGAAGGCTTCAGGAGTCTGAGAGGCTGTGTGCTCTATTCCACAGAATGTAGGCTTGTAGAGATCCTGTTTCACTCACAGCTAATGAGCAAGTAAAATCAAAAAGCTTTTCCAGACAAGTTTGCTGTATTCAATCAATTATTGAAATGAATTACTTGTGAATTATTAATGAAGGATTTGCACTTCAAATCAAAAACAATGTGGTTTTCACAGACTCCTTTCTGAAACTGTCTTTAATATGAGTACGGGTGTCACGTCGGGGCATGGTGCTGACGGCGAGAGACGGGCAGCCTCACGGGGAGACCGGAGTTCAGGGCGAAAAATGGGATTTATTTCGGGTCCAGGGAGACAGCACAGAACACCACGCGTAACACCACAATGATTACTCTGGGGAGACGGACTCAGACGCGGACTAAATACATGAGACAGGCATGGACTGATACACAACAGGCG
>JABFEB020000102.1:1011587-1028501 GCA_019775895.2 Stomatorhinus ivindoensis
ATATTTAAAGGAAAATAAAATTCCAGATTCCTTAGGGGCCCTCCCCCCACATGGGGCCCTGGTAACTCAGTCCCCTTCCCCCCCACTACGACGCCCCTGATTACAGTCACTTCATATTAATATAATTAATAATGAGGGATCCAAGCATGTAGTATTTATTGTTATTTAATTCTGTGCAGCACCAGAATAATAATTCGTATCACTTTCTGAATAGGAATATGAATTTAATACTTTTTATTCTGTCAAATGGGCACTGATTTTTTTTTTGTTCTGTCAAATGGGCACTGATACTGATTAACACAGGGGTAAAACAAACCAGAATTAACCCATCAGTTTGTACCTGGCAGTTCAGTAAATGGGGTTTTGGAAAGAAGCATCAATTAATCTTCAAAAGTGCAGAAGAACCAACAAAGCCGTGGTGGGCCTGAGAATGCTGCACGTGAGAGTGGGTGACTTGGGTACGCGCTCTATTTCGGAGGATTGATCTGGAGACCATGGAGGGGTGTTGGTCCAGCCTGGATGGGCAAGAGGCAAAAGGGGGCAGGGGGGGGCGGTCCAGCTGGGCTGGGATTCTGACTGTCCGCTGCAATCTGCCACTCTGGCGTTGAACACCTTCAGATCTGTAAGTGACTGCTCCACACCACAGGCTATGAAATCCACACCGGCAACACTGAACGTTCTCACAGCTTTTTGTTTTCTGTTTGCTTCTCTGTCTCAAGTTGAAGAGCCAGGAAAGAGCCTTCCTGCTCCCCACTGAGCTGAGTGTGGCTGGGGGCCCGTGGCCCTGGCGTCGGATGCCTCGCCTGACATTCGTCTATATTTGTTCATTTGAACTGAGAGCTAATTCCAGCTTTGAAGGTTTATTTTTGATGATCTGCAGACACGCAAGCTGTTGTTGACTCCAAATGGATTGGATCAGCTCTGAGTTATGACTACATCTAAGTACCAGCACAAATGAATGAATGGATGGAAATGCACAGGGCTAGCAATTACCCACAATCCCAGCCGTCAGCTGTGTCGATTCCAAGAGCCATGCAAATTAAATCAAGTTCATCTCAAGGGCCTTTTTCATGAAAAACTTTGCAGTGAGTCATGTACCTCGTGGGTATATAATTTTGCCCAAATGCTTCACTGTTAATTGCCATATTTAGCCCATTAAAATTAACATACACTTAAAGAGTCATCCTGAGTGTTTCTATACATAGATGTTTAATTAACTAATTAAATTAATTTGCGCTCATATTTTTGAATTAGCGTGCCTAAGATTATGTTGAACCGGTGACCCTGACCTGCATAAATAGTGAAAAGATGGGTGGATGGATGGAGGATGAAGAATATGCAGAGGTACCTTGAGATATTTAGAAGAGGTGAGAGCTGTTGGTTTGACAAATATAGTAAAGTGTAGCATTTCTGAGCTTAATAATCAGCACTGGGATGGATGGATGGAAAATCCAGTAGAATTTTAGCAGTAGAATGATCAAAACAGAGTCCAAAGTAGGACTCTGACGTTGCAGAGTTTTGGCACTAAAATGATAATAACGCAGAAATAAATGAATAATGCTCAGCTGACCAGAACATCAGGACTTTCCCAATTAGCAACTTAGCAAAGCCATTTTTCATTCAATTTTATCATATTAAAATAACCTTTGCTTAGCTGTTTTCAATTTTTTCTAATTAGGACTTGCCTTATGCATTCCAAATGACTTTCGTTGTAATTTATGCGAGAAACTTTATTGATTTATTCAGGTAATACCCCCCTGGGGACCAATACAGTATACCATACTGTACTATATTGTACCATATAACACGAATGTGATGTGCCACTATAATACAGAATATACTGCCTGAGTGGTCTGCTTAGAGTAGTACTATGGCTCAATGGGCACCACTGTGGTCTTACACCTTCAGGGTTGGGGGTTTTGTTCCTGCCCCCCTCCATGTGCTTATGGGAATTTCTTCCCACAGTTCACAAACTGTCCCCTAGGTGGCCCGGCATCTTGAAAGTGTGTGTGAACCACGTGCTTGTGTACCCTGCACACATTTCACAATCCTTTCAGGTTCCATGGAAGCTAAGTGCTTAATTGCCCATCTTTTGTTCTCTCTTTTCTATTGTACTGTTGCCCCCAGACTCTTGCCAAGCCCTGAAAAGAGGAACACCAGATAAATCCACGATCTTTTCTGAAATCCCTGTGTGGCATGTTTGCTAAGCTACCTCGTGCACACCTCTTATTTGCAATCAAATCAAACTGCCTGGCATTGTGTAAAATTGTCAGTTTTTCAGTCCATAAAGTATAAGAGCACTAAGGAATTAAAATCTTTGAATCTAATTGCCTTGAGAGGAAGCATGGTGAAATTCTACTGGACCTCAGGCAGATCTCTGCGGTACTGAAAACTGACATACTCTCTTCATCTCTACAATGGTATTGGTCATAAGGTTTCTGTCACTTATGCACCGGTATTTGGATTCAATCAAAAATATAGATATTTCTTTCAATAAATGCGTAAGCTAGACTAAATAAATACAATAAAAAGTATACTAAAGTCTTAACTCAGCATTCAAAATGGTTTCCGTCCTGAACGGCACTGTCAGCTGAAAAGAAAAACGCATCGTTTCCCATAAATGCATCATATTGCGTCTTTAGATGTTTCATCAAAACCAGCTGAATCCAAGACTGGACTGAAAAAAAATACAGCCCTGGACTTTTGCCCAAACTGGACCACCACACAGACACACCCATGGAAAATTTGCCAGTTCAGAAAGATTGTTGGGTCCTCTATGGTGAATTTGTCAGTGGGGGGGGGTTGGTTAGGGGGATGATGCCCATTATGCCAGATGGCCAGTCCAGGCTTGGCTGAACCTTCCAAAAGTGAGTGTGGCTCCAAGTACACACTGTCTCCGATCTAACTTATAATACAATAATAAAATTCATTTGAAAACTTTGTATATTAAAGGTTATTGTTAGGAATGCTCGCTCAGATGTAGGGTCCCTAGAGATGCTTGCTAAGGAAACCTGAGTGAAATGAGTCTTTGAAGGTCAGTAGATCAAGGTAATTATCTTAGATGAGAGAAGATGAGAAGAACATTCAAAGAATAAAAATATAGGAAATGACACTGTTTACAGGGGCATATGAGTAGAATAGAAAACAATTATTCGATTAAGTTATTATCATTATAAAAGAAGCTGTCTGTTAAGCAGAAGATATGTTACTAATACCTCACAAATGCACCAAAGCAGACATAATTGCCAACCGTTGACTGACTGTTAATTAAGTAATATTAAATGAAACCATGGTAGGTTATACTATATTAGACATGTAACATTTCAGGAACATTAAGAATGAAGATAACAACACAAACTGAACATGATCCATCCATCTGGCCATTTAATGTCCATGAAATGTAGCTCCTCCAGCTTGCTGCTCTGCTTCTGCCTGCCCCTCCCCTCAGCATGCCCTCACGTGGTACTGAACCCCGGGGGCCCTCCGTGCTTCTGCTCCCAAGTTTCTGGCAGACCACGGCACTCAGTGATCAAGTGACCGCCAGCCAGCCAGCTACAGTCATACTTCTCACATGCTACTCCCACGCTGTTCAGATGCTGCTCCAACAGCGCTCCATGCTGCTCACATGGCGCTCCCACGTCTCTTACCTGCTGCTCACATGCTGCTCCCATGCTTCTCACCTGTTGCTCACACGCTGCTCCAGTGCTTCGCACCAGCTGCTCATACACTTTTCTCACACTGTTGCTCATGTTACTCATACACTTCTTGCACAATGGTTCTGCACTGCTCTCACACTGCTCGTATACTACTTGTACAATGCTCAAACACTGCTCTCACGCTGCTTGTACACTGCTCTCATGCTGCTCGTATACTCATTGTACACTGCTCATGCACTGCTCTCACGCTGCTTCTACACTGCCCATACACTGCTCTCACACTGCTGGTACACTGCTCTCATGCTGCTCGTACTCTCATTGTACACTGCTCATACACTGCTCTCATCCTTCTTGTACACTGCTCATACACTGATCTCACTCTGCTTGTACACTGATCATACACTCCTCTCACGCCGCTCGTACACTGCTGTTATGCTGCTTGTGTAGTTATTTCACACTGCTCATGCACTACTCTCATACTGCTCTGGTGTTTAGGCTGGTGCTGCTCATCCCTTTGTCCAGGATGTTACACCGCAGTGCAGCTTTGTACCTCCACGCAGCCAGTGGTAGTCCCCATTCATTCTCATTCTCCAGTACACTGCCTATTTCTGCATGTTTGTTAGCGATTGCATCTATCAGCTTCCTGGGGAACACTGATTTGTTACTGAATGGCGCAAAAGTCAAAGAAAAAAAACTGCAGGACTGTTTAAACTAAAAAAAAATCTTTCTGTTTTGGTGGGATGGAGCCAAGTGTCTCATTATCACCTTCTGCCAACAGCAAAGGGTTCGCCCATTAATAATAATGAAAGGCGCCCCCACTCTGGGATTCAGAAAGCGGGCACAAAGGAAGGGCTGCATTTGTTCTTTCAGTAGAGGAGATGTGCTGTTAATTACAGAGAGAAGGGAAAGCTGTCCTCTGGTTTCCACTACGCTCCTCCATGGCGGCCATGCCAGGGAGGTGAGTGACTCAGAGGTTCCATCTGAAACACTGACATGCCCCTCACTGCGATCTGAAGGATGCCCCATGTGTGGTGGAAGACCAAAGCTTCCAGTTTTATTTTCATTCCTCTTCTTTAAATGAAAATTTAGGAAGGAGAAGAAAAAAGCTGCAAAACTGGTTTGCACTGATTAAAGTGGTTTGCACTGGAATAATCTTCCACATTTTCCTGCCTGACAGCAGCTCCCTGACATGGTAGATGCTGCACAATGTCCTGGAAATCTCTCATTTTGCTATTCAGTGGCAGTAAAATGTTTAGATGTTTAGATGTCTTTTACATGTTTAGCTGTATGTTTCATTTTGCTTATGTCATATCACCATCCACATCAAAGGAATTCCTTGTATTTCTCTGTACTTAATGAATAAAAGGTTCAGCATTAAGTAAAATTCGCCAGCAGGCAGTTATACTGCACTTCCGCAACCCCACCCAGCACGAGGATTGGGTGGTATCTAATTTTTAATACCATCAAGCCAAAATGACATTATACTGCACGCAGTATATGGTACTTTGACAGTATTTTGATTTCAAAAAGCAACAGTATTCTGATATTTCCTGATAACATTTGCCTGGGGAGGGAGGGGTTACTTGTAATGAAAATATCACAGCATACAGCATTACCGTAATACCACCCAAGCCTGTCTGGTGTTTAGGCCTGGTGCATTTCTGCAGGTAGCCGAAATGATCACATCACATGGGATGTGAACAAAAGGAATCTGCAGGCTGACATTGATGAGATGCCTTAGAGGTGGGCTTCGTCTCACAGGGAGAAGCTGCACTAGGACATGGAGCAGGAGACGGACCACTGGAGGGACAGCAGCCCTTACAGTACTTACAGGGACAGCAGTCCATAAAGTACTTACAGGGGCAGCAGCCCTACCAGTACTTGCAGAGACAGTAGTCCTTACAGTACTTACAAGAACAGCAGCGCTTACATTACTTAAAGAGACAGCAACCCATACAGTACTTACAGGGACAGCAGTCCATAAAGTACTTACAAGGACAGCAGGCCTACCAGTACTTGCAGAGACAGTAGCCCTTACAGTACTTACAGGGACAGCAGCCCTTACACTACTTGTTGAGACAGCAGCCCATACAGTACTTACAGGGACAGCAGCCCTTACAGGAACAGCAGCCCATACAGTACTTACAGAGACAGCAGCCCATACAGTACTTACAGGGACAACCGCCCTTACAGTACTTACTGAGACAGCATGCCATACAATACTCACAGGGACGGCAGTACTTACAATACTTAAAGAGACAGCAGCCCTTACAGTACTTACAGAGAAAGCAGCCTTACAGTACTTGCTAAGACAGCAGCCCTTACAGTACTTACTGAGACAGCAGGCCATACAGTACTTACAGGGAAAGCAGCACTTACAGTACTTACAGGGACAGCAGCCCTTACAGTACTTACAGGGACAGCAGCCCTTACAGTACTTACAGGGACAACAGCCCTTACAGTACTTACAGAGACAGCAGCCAGCCTGCTATTAGTGATGCTATCAGCAAACAGGTGAGTAACTTATTTCTACTAGTTCTTTTTTTTGTTTCTGGGAAACGGTTATCATAAAGTAAAGCAAAATCGCACCAACAGGACTCATCATGGTGACCATTAACTAGGGATGTAATGATACAGTTAACTCACGATTTGATACAATTCACAATTCTGAGTTCACGATACGATTTTCTCACGATTTTTTAGCAGAATGAGCTGCAGACAAATTTATTCAAAAATATTCCTTTATCTTTCTAAAGTTTCTAAACAGTGCAAAACGAGTTCTCTTCTTAACAGTGCAACTGAAATTGAATAAAATACTGTTTAAAAAAATCCCAAACCAAAATAAGTAAATAAAAAAAATCTTCAAATAAATAAATTAAAACATGTGCAGTGTGGTTTGCCCTTTTAATAATCCTTGCTCAGTTCACTGTGGTGCCGGTGGACATGCGGAAGCATGTTCATTGTGCTATTTCAATATGTTATTATATGTCTTTTACAATTTTTTATGTTGTCTCAGCATATGTTATGTTTTTTTCTTGCTGTTTTTTGTTTGTGATTACCAGAAAGAAAAAATGATGCCACAAAGCCGAATTAAGATTGAGTGGTGCGTCCATCCATCCATTTTCTGAAACCGCTTAATCCCAACTGGGTTCGCGGGGGTGGGGGACCGAAGCCTATCACGTCAACAATGGGCGCAGATACTGTAGGAGCTACCTATGTAGACGTACTATGGAGCCTTTTTGCGCATGTGCAGTTCCACCATTTGGGGATTAGGGATAGGTTTTTGGTATTTGGGTTACGGTAAAGGTTTTAGGGGTTTTTGGGGGGTTAGGGTTTAGCACTATGGTAGCCTAACTCGACAAAGTAGCTCAACTCAGCAGAACACCGATTTAAATAGTCGATTAAATCCTCGGGGATTTTGACCAAGGCTGGGCCGGCTCGTGGTATGGGGACCGGAGTCACAGAAGCCTCGAAGGAGGGAGACGCAGGGGCGGGTGTCTCGGAGGCGGGAGACGCAGGGGCAGACGCCTCTGGGGCGAGGAGCTGGCGGGTGGGCGGATGCCCCTGGGGCGAGGGACCGGCAGGCGGGAGCCCTTGGGGCGAGGAGCTGGCAGACGGGTGCCCCTGGGCCGAGGGGCCGGGAAGCCCTGGGGCGAGAGGTGGACCTGTGGCAACCGGCTGAACAGCAGGCGGAGAGGCGGCTGCAGGCTGGGCCACGGGGGGAGCGGCTGCTGCAGGCGGAGCTGCGGGGGGAGCGGCTGGAGCCTCGGGCGAAGCTGAGGTGGGAGGCGCTGCAGGCGGGCCCGGCGTCTCCTCCAGGACGGCTCTCTGAGTCGACACCACAGAAGCTCGCGCCGTCTCTTTAAAAGCCTTGGGGACCCGGGGAACAGCATCCCAAATGGCCCTAATCCCCCCCATTCTGAGGTGTACTTCCCGGTAGGCAGACCTCTCTAGGGGCAGTTGTTCTCCTGTCATATCTGGGGCCTCGGGGAACGGGAATTCCTTGTCATCGGGGAGAGCGTGTGGCGATCCCCAAGGAGATTATACGTTCCTCCACTAGAGCTCTTCCCTTTCGCCTCCTCCTCTTGTGCCGGTCCTCGCCACTTGGTGGGGAAGGTGCTGCTTCCGGGATGGTGGCCGCTGGGTCTTCCTCCTCGAGTGCACTGAGCCACGCAGTCCTCCATGCTCTGATCGCTGCAATCCGCTGCATCAGCGCCCGGAGCTTGGCGCGCACCTCCTGGAGGGGGTACGCCATCCGGGTGGGGGAACTTGGCTTAAAAGGTCTTCACTTTGGCTGACCATCCTCAGGGCCAAGGGGTCCTCCTGGACCAGCGGTTGCTTGATCCAGTATGCTACCTCCTGCAGCAAGCCGTGCCGCTCATAATCGGCTTGCTGTTGATAGCTGCCTTGGAGATCTGTCATTCTGTCACGTCGAGCCGGAGTCGGGCAGACAAAGACAGACAGGAGTCAGGATGACGGGCAAAGGGGAGGGTTTTAATCCAGGAATAGGGCAGGAAAACAGAATGGGGGTCACGGGGTAACACTAACGCAAACACGACGAATCACACAGATAACAGATCTGGGGAAGACTGATACAGACGAGGACTAAATATATGCGGGTAAGGCAGGCGCCGATTGACAACAGGTGGCCACGAGATATTGAGAGGGCGTGGCACACACGAAGCTTGGATGGGTGGATCATGACAAAATGAATTCTTAGAACACAGGGGATCTTTAGTGGTCTTAAGCAGAAATAATCTTTGCTGAGCAAATGGTTTCTTCATGACCATATTTCCATGAAGGATTTTACATTGGCGTGTGAATGAGTACAAACATGCAGGTCTTTGGTGTCAAAAACTATAAAACCTTGATAAATTGAGGACTTGTTTGGATTAAACAGTGACTGCATAACAGGAGATGTGATATTTCCGGAACCATATTTATTGCTATCTACCTGTAAATGTACAATATCTATCAAAGTACAAAACATCAAGTGGTGTTAAGTAATATACGAATGTTTTATATATATTAGTAAGTTTAACTGGACACGCATGTGTTGAAGTTGTGAAAGTTAGAGAATAATAATTTAGCCTGCAGTCCTTGTGAAATCAATCAGGGCAGTGATGAATACTAAGGGAATCGACTCGTCGGCGGACTGATGCGCATCGCAGTCACGGACAGTTAATTTGCTGCCTTTTCATCAACACAAAGAGAGCAGGACAGGAGAAAAAGCACTTTTGCCTGGATTTTGCCTTTTTCTGTTCTGCTGGACTGAGAAAGACACGACTGCACAGCAAAAGCAATCACTTCAGTGTCAATAGGAAGAAAAATGAAAACATGACAAAGATTCAACCAATTATGCTGTGGTTTTAATGTAATGTATGGTTTATAAAAGGCAAAATATATCCACAATGAGAAGGGTCCTGATACAAAATCAACAATATGTAAAATTATAATAATAATAAGATAAATTAAAACACTGAACCAGACCAGTTTCCACCACATTGGTTACGTGGTTACAGTACGTAACATTAAAATTTAATGGCCTCAAAAGACCGCTGGCAGTGTTAACAACCTGCTGGTAAGGACTTTTCAGTAATTGTTTGAAATGATTATGAAATGTGAAGCCTGTAAATACATGCACACATGAAAACATGGACACTGGCGTACTCCACTCTAGATCTCCTCTACACTGGCTTCACGGTCAGTGTTGCCATGCGGGATTGTCGGGTAGGCAAGCAGGCACGGGAGGCAGGGATGAGGGCAGGAAACAGGGTTTATTCTGGACAGACACGGCACACGACAGTACTTCCACGTAACATTAGGAAAACATTGGGGTAACGTCAATGACTGACCTGGGGAGACTGACTCGGACTAAATACGAAAGACAATCAGGCACTGATAGACAACAGGCGATAACCATTAGGAATCGACATGAGGTAATGAGGGGCGCATGGCACACATGAGGCTCGGACGGGCAGATCATGCCATAGCCCCCCCTAAGGCGCGAACTTCGGGCACGCCCCAGGGAAGGGATGGACGAGGCAAGGGAACACAGGACCTGGAAAACAAAAGCAAAACGAGGGACCGGGAACAAAACAGAAACACAGAACTGGCACAGGGGTAACAACCAGGACATGAGCTGACAGAGGACGGGGAATGCGAACAGGCAGACCAGGAACGGGGACAGAGGGAGAACACCGATAGGCAACACAAAAGGGTTGGGAGTGAACACAGGATCCAGAGGGGGACAAGGAGCGGAGACAGGAGGGATGCAGGGACGAGGAACAGATACAGTGGGGGCCACACGAATGGACGTAGGGCCAAGGGCAGCCCGAGGGACCCCAGACAGGAGATGGGCGGCGGCCGGAGGGGCTGTGGGAGCACACACATAGGGAGCAGTAGAGGACAACGAGGGAAACACTGGGGCAAGACACGGGATGGAGGAATGAGGGATAGATATCGGAAGGGATGGGGAACTGAGGGGCCCAGAATGGGAAACCGGTTAGGGGGGCCATGAATGGCCCAGGAATGGGGCCAGGGGAGGTCCCCCTGGAGGGCCTGCAGCCAGGAGCAACTGGCCTGGAAATGGCCGAAGCTGTGGGTCGGGGTGCCTGTGGGGGGCCCACCGACGACCGACGGGCCGAAGCCCATGGATCCCCAGGCGACCCCGGAGTCAGGGCCCCTGCCCGGGGAGGTGCAGGAGAGGTAGGGGCCTGGGTGACCTTGGTCAGGGTGCCCCGCTTGTGTCCCCTCCCTTTTTACGGGACACCAACATGCGAGTCCGGCGCTGGAGGGGACCTAACCAGGGTGCTGGCCCACCCGTCAGGGATGTCCCCAAGGGGTCCAACTCCAGCTCCTCCTCGGCAAAGGAGGGAGCAGATGGCAGGTCCTCCGGGACCTCCTTAGGGATGTGGCCCCGGGCAGGACCAGTCGAAAGTCCTGGGGTGAGCCCCTTGGGTACGAGGAACAGATGTGGGAGCCAAGGGGATGAGAGCCACGGGGACAAGATCTGCTGGGGCGAGAGCAGCTGGGGTGAGAGCGGCTGGGGTGAAGGCAGCTGGGGCGAGAGGACGAGGGGCGGACACCCCTGGAGCGAGAGGCTGGCGGGCGTAAGCTTCTGGGCAGCCGGCTGGGTGGCAGGCGGACCTGCAGCGGCTGGCTGGACGGCCGACGGGGAGATGGCCGCGGGCCGGGCAGCCAAAGCGGTGGCGGCCATGGGCAGGGCAGCCGAAGCGGAGGTGGCCGCAGGCAGGGCAGCCGGAGCGGAAGCGGGCGGCGCTTCACGAGCCTCAGGAGAGGAGGCGGGCGGCTCCTCCAAAATGGCCTCCAGGGTCGTTACCGCGAACGCCAGTGCTGCCCCTTTAAAAGCCGTGGGGACCCGGGGAATTGAGTCCCACATGGCCTTTATCCCCCTAGTGCCTAGGCATGCCTCCCGGTATGAGTACCTCTCCAGGGGAGGCAGCTCTGTTACCCTTGTCCGGGCAGCGCACACTTGAAGGGGGGTTGCAGTGGGTATGTCCACGGCGATTGGGGATTCTCCCCAATCACCCGCAGGGAGCCGAGCCGGAGAAAGATGCAGCCCGCAGGAGGATTGTCAGAGGATGTTCGTGGATCCCCAGGTGACCCCGGAGTCAGGTCCCCTGTCCGGGGAGGTGCAGGCGAGGTAGGGGTCTGGGTGACCTTGGTCAGGGTGCCCCGCCTGTGTCCCCTCCCTTTACGGGACACCAACATGCAAGTCCGGCACTGGAGGGGACCTGACCAGGGCGCTTGCCCACCCATCAGGGACAACCCCAAGGGGTCCCACTCCAGCTCCTCCTCAGCAAAGGAGGGAGCGGATGGCAGGTCCTCCAGGACCTCCTCGGGGATGTGGCCCCGGGCAGGACCAGTCGAAAGTCCTGGGGTGAGAGCCCCTGGGGTATGAGGAACAGGGGCAGGGGCCACAGTGACGAGAGCCACGGGGTCGAGCGCAGCTGGGGCGAGAGCAGCTGTGGTGAGGGCAGCTGGGGCGAGAGGCCGGTGGGCGTGAGCCTCTGGGCAGCCGGTTGGGTGACAGGTGGACCTGCGCCGGCTGGCTGGGCGGCCGACGGGGAGGCGGCCGTGGCCTGGGCAGCCGACGTGGAGGCCGCTGCGGGCAGGGCAGCCGGAGCGGAGGCGGGCGGTGCTTCAGGAGCCTCGGGAGCAGAGCGCCGCAGGCGGCTCCTCCAAAATGGCCTCCAGGGTTATTACCGCGGACGCCGGCACTGCCCCTTTAAAAGCTGTGGGGACCTGGGGAATTGAGTCCCACATGGCTCTTATCCCCCCAGTACCTAGGCGTGCCTCCCGGTATGAGTACCTCTCCAGGGGAGGCAGCTCTGTCGCCCTGGTCCGGGCAGCGCGCACTTGAAGGGGGGTTGCAGTGGGTATGTCCACGGCGATTGCGGATTCTCCCCAATCACCTGCAGGGAGCCGAGCCGGAGAAAGAGATGCAGCCCACAGGAGGATTGTCAGAGGACGGTCGTCTTCTGACGTCCTCCCCTTACACCTCCTCCTCTTTCTCCGGGACGTGGCGCTGGTCGGCAACTGGACCGCTTCCATGGGGACGGACGGTGAGTTCAGCAGGGAGAGCGTGAACAGCTGGAGCAGCCTCTCCGTCACTCTCTCAAACAGCAGCCGGAGATTCTCATGTACTTCCCACAAGGGGCATGCATTTCTGGGTGAGGTGATCCCACTGAGGAGATCCCCACTCCGGCTGGCTAACTCCCGGGCTACGGGGTCCTCCTGGACCTCCGGCAGATTTAACCAATATATCACCTCTTGTAGTAAGCCAATTTGCTGGTCATCGGCACACTGAAGAGGTCTGTCTCGGAGGCCAGTCATTCTGTTGCGATGCGGGATTGTCGGGCAGGCAAGCAGGCACGGGAGGCAGGGATGAGGGCAGGAAACAGGGTTTATTCTGTACAGACACGGGACACGACAGTACTTCCACGCAACGTTAGGAAAACATCGGGGTAACGTCAATGACTGACCTGGGGAGACTGACTCAGACGCAAACTAAATACGAAAGACAATCAGGCACTGATAGACAACAGGCGATAACCATTAGGAATCGACACGAGGTAACGAGGGGGGCGTGGCACACATGAGGCTCGGACAGGCGGATCATGAAAACACAGAATCCTCTAAAACCTTAAGAATTTTCTGAAGTCGGTTCAGCTGGTTTTCTGTGTGCTTGACTTTCAGATGGATCCTTGACCACACCCATCTCAAACTATCCAGAATGTCTGATTTGGTGAAATTTGCTCTCCTGCTTCATTCACCTCCCATCATCCGTAACGCTGTAACATAACTTGACAGAACTTTTATATAATCTTTCCATACTCATGATCATGCCATATGTTTCGCTCAGGTCTAGATAATGAAAGTCCAGACCAAGATTTTGCTTCAACCTACCAGTTGAAAAAGTTAAGGACTCTGTGACTGACTTTTTATGCTCGATTGGTTGGTTGAATTAAAATCTACTTTCTGGACCTGAACTATCCACCTCTGGTGTCACTTTTATCACATATGCTTACTTTATATAATTTACATGTTGTCTACTATGGAGGGAAGTTTCTTTCCCAGAGTTCATTGTGTTTCCTTGATCTTGGTGTTGTTTTTCAAACAGCCGTATGCAGCTCCAGGTTCGATCTGTAATGGTTCAGCATGATGACCGACCAACAAAGCTTGTTTGTAAAAATTGTCTTAATCTGAGGCATTTATGCTCTTCTGTCATCTAATATTAGAACAGACTGCATTTGTAGGCTGCAAAGAAGCCGTGTTTGAAGAAGAGCTGCTTGAGTGAATTCAAGCACAGCAGCAAATCGAGTAAAATCAGAATGGTTCTGGTTTTCTTGGTACATGATACGATCATGGCTCATCGTGAGCCATGTATCATGTATCATGTATTTTATTGTCAGCTTTGAATAGAGGTGGAAAGTTCAAGTCCAGAAACTATGTATCCACACCAAAGTTTTGTTTCAACCAACCAGTTGAGCATAAGGAGTCACATTCACAGAATAATCAACTGGTTAGCTGAAACAAAACCTTGGTCTGGATTTATACCTTCTGGACCTGAACTTTCCCACCTCTTTAGATATATGATGCATGGGTCAATGAGGTAAAATATCATTCTCATTGGTCATATGGCAAAATAGGAAGTAATAGACAGAATTTTAATATTGAGACATATAAACAATTCAGACGTGAACACTCAAATTATTCATGATAGCGGTTGTAATTTCAAATTACTTTCAGGGAAAAATGCTTTTTTCAGTGTCAGACCATATGACTTCAAACTGACAAACAAAGCCTAAATGGCTATCCGGAGACAGTGTTTCCTTAGAGAATAGGCTTATTTATAGCTGAAGATAGTGTTTTCTGTCTAAACTGTTTCCCAGTCTGTGTTTTTGCTTCGTAGCAGACAGTCCACATTTTCATTTCCTATCACCTGGGAGCAAAAATGTGGACTGTCTGGGGTTCCCTGAGGACCGGATTGGGAAACACTGTTGTAAACCATAACCACACATCCAGGCATCACTTTCACTTTGGTTCTGCTTTGATGGGAGCCAAATTTCATCCTGCAGCAGTGAGCAGAACCTCCAAATGACTCCCTGGAACGTCCTTAGTGCCGCACTTTTACAGTTCTTCACTTTACCAGCTGGCTGAGGACTGCCAGTAACCGTGCTGTATTTAATACATATTGGAACGTTTTCTATCTTCTTTATAGTGCGTTAAGAACAACACCCAAAGCAGACATCAACAGTCATTTTCCATTTTCTGATGATGGTGCTGTGTTTTTGACTCCATTTTGTAGATGAATTCTGCCAAACTCTTATCTGTGTGTGCTTTTTAAATACTCAGCATTATATTAGATCTCAGCTTTGGAATGTTCTGCTTCACCTGTGACCCCTTCAAGCCCCAACTCCACCTACCAGGAGGGCACATTTGAACTCTTCAGGGAGGGTGACATTATACTAATGGATGTCCTGCCCTGGAGATGAATTCCCTTCATTACTGAGAGAATGGAGCTTTTTATATAACAAATGCAATTTCATTCTCTCATTCTACTATCTCCATGGAGAAATGGTCCAGTATTCTTTCAGGAAACCATGCCCACAGCACCTAACTATCTTAAATTAGTAATGCAGCATGTTCTACATTTACACCCAGTCCCCAATGTGGACATTACCAAGTAAAAATTAAATAAGTAACAAGCATTAATGTTCTTTTTATTGCTAAATATTATATGTTCCAATAAGCATATGTTCCTGATTTTCCCGAGTTCAACATGTCCCGGGGTCAACAAGTGTGTTACACTTCTTTAACCAATCATAATCTTCATTGCATGACAGGGCCACATTAATTAAATTCAGTGTCTTCTTTTAAGTGGAAATGTAAACCAATTTGTGAAGTACCTGATTTATTGTGTGTTCATTTTAAGGGACATATCATAGATACTATACACTGGAACATATTTACTTGAAAATGCTGTACTGATTGAGGGTGCATCTATATTTCATGATGATGATGATGACGATAATAATAATAATAATAATAATAATAATAATAATAATAACAGCTACAGCAATAATAACAAGACTTGAAGGGGCAACTTTCCAAATCACAGGCACAGTGGCTTGATGGCTTGAGTGTTAAAATGAGAAAAAAAAGAACAATGTGGTGATGTGGTGATTATTTAAAGAAGTGGAACAAATGCACCCCAAAATAACCCAGGAACACACTTGGGAAAATAAGGATGTCCATTCCACTAATGTGAGACAAAGTCCAAATCAGGTTCAACAAAACATTAGTGAGAGTTGGGGTTTGATTTGGGTGGATGTGGCTGGAGAGGCAGGGTTTGGCCTGAGTGGGTCTGGTTGGGGGGTGGGATGTGTTATAGGTGGGTGTGGCTGACGGCGGGTCATGGTCTGAGAGGGTGTGGCTGAGGGGGTGGGATTTGTTCTATGTGGGTGTGGCTGATAGCAGGTCATGGTCTGAGAGGGTGTGGCTGGGGAGGTGGGAGGTGTGGGGCCCATGAATATGAAAAAACATAATTAAAATGCTTGGGAAACATTACACCCCCACACAGCAAATTTTACCTTGGAGGATTCCTCCCCTCCCCTTGGCAAATTCTATCTAAAGTGGGGGAGAACTCATTTCTTCAGATTGAAAGTGGCAACCCTAGCAGGGGGCCCAAGATGACGTCTTGTCAGGGGCCTCAGAATTTTTAGCTATGCCCCTATACATCAGTGTCACTGAATTCACACCAGGTGATTGTGGGTGTGTCCTGCGATGGACTGAACAAATTTTGATTGATTATTATAAATATTTTGGATAACGCCAAGAATATAATTTTTATATTAAAAAGTTTAAAATATTACCTAATGTATTTTTAGAAAGGTGCTTTTAGCCTGCAGTCCTTGTGAAATCAATCACACCCTGCAGTTCATGTGACACTTGGTTGTCATGGAAATTGCAGGTTCATGTCGATAAAAGCTCATGTTTTGTTGACGTCACAGCACTATAGATGTGGAGTGTTGCCCCTGGTTACATTAATAGCTTAGTCACAGAAATGAATGCTTTCCTCAGCATTTCTTGTTAGGAGATCACAGTGAAGAGACCAACTGGAAGACTGCACCATAACCTTCAGTGCATGTGCATTCTTGATAGGGAGTTAATCTCAGATTGGAACTCCCCTGATCAAAATATTTTACCCACATTATTTAAAGCAGTTACCATGAAATTAAGAGAAACAACACGAATCATCCATCCATCCATCCATCTGTCCATCCATCCATTTGTACATGATCAACAATCAATAATGAGAACAAGCACTGATGTGTGGAAAATCCTGTGTGATGTTATGTAGGTATGTGTCGATAGGTGCTAGAGAGGAGAAGCAATTTTTTAAGAACAGACAACCGACCAGTATGTAGTAATACTATCAGACCCAAGCTCAGAAGTACATTATTCAGTCAACTTCAAATGATAGCTATTCATGAAAAGTGATTGGTCGAAAGTTGTTCTTTTTTATGTAACATGTATGAATGTAGAAGATTGTAATGTTGGAATGTTTTTTGTATTAAAACAACACACAGGGGCAGGAAACAAAGCCACATTTACACAAAACACTGCTTAATATTAGCATTACTACTACTGTGTTACTCAAGCTAGCATATTCCTCTTAGAACATCTGAACACCTTAAACAGCTGGCCAGAAGAATGATATTATACGCAC
>JABFEB020000102.1:1057306-1068077 GCA_019775895.2 Stomatorhinus ivindoensis
TTCGCAGCGCCAGCAGTGAGTTGACAGTGCTGATGGACATGTCCAGCAGGCCTGTGATGGAGATTCGCAGCGTGACCCTGAATGTTTAACACCGCAGGCGAGCGACTGGCGGGCAGGTGGGGGGGAGGGGGGGAGGGTATCTTCTTGCCAGGAAGCCTCACGGAGGTGTTTCCTCAGCCATACTTACATAATGTCTAGTAACAATTCATCTGCAAGCACGATAAACCGACATGCGGGTTTAATGGGAACAACGCCATTGATTTAATCTCTGCACACTTAAACATAACGCTGTGTGCATGCAGCTTTCATAATTCAGAAGCAGGATTATTTGACCAAGTATGTTCACACATTGCCTTCCGATGGCTTGCCACCCTGCCCTGGCTTATTCCTCGCCTGGTGCTCATAGCTCCCGGATAGGCCCTGGACCCCCACAACCCTGATTAGGAAAAGTGGGTACAAAAGATAAATGTTTACTTTATTGAGTAGGAGCTTTTATCCAAAGCAATGTTTTTTTTTTGGAGAAAATAGGGTCAGACAGTCCCAAGAGCAATTGAGAGTTAGGGGCCCCGTTAACAGGCCCAATGATGAAATCACTTGCCCTGGTATTTGAGCAAATGTCTGATTAAAGGGATACGTGTCCTAACTCACGGAGCCACACGCCACATCTAAAGAGGATTTGTTTATGGTTATCAGAGCTCACATGCATACACAAGGGACAGACAGTTAAGACAAGACAAAGGAAGGAAGGAATAAAAAGAGACAGAGAACAACATATTTAATTGCACACTTTCCTAAGTGTGTCATTCCTAATGCTGTCCTGCCTTTTTTAGTGCAATCAAATTAGCATATTTAAAAATATTTTTCAGTTCCATATGTCTTTGCATGAATGGGTATGCAGGTCATATCGAATGCTTGTTTTTTGCATAATGTATTTTATGCTTTTACAGTGGTGTATAGTGCTGGAGCTCAGTGTATTGAAATTCATTATGGACCTACAGAGAGTGATGTAGATTTGAGTTGAGCTGCAGTGGGACATGTGCAGTCTAATCCCTAGTGACACCTGTGCCATTAGTATTATGGGAAACGCTAAATTCCCTTTGATGGACGCTGTTGACGGCAGTGTGGTTGGAATCAGACAGGTCGCAGTCGCTCAAAGAGTGCCACCTAATCTCCGCTGTCTCCGGTGCCCATGGGAACCGAAGCTCTTAGTGGTTTGGCGTTCGCCATTCTGTCTGTTTGCATGACATGCCTCCGTTACCCGCGATTCACCGCCAATCTCCACCTGCCACTGTACCAGGACACACTTGAGGCACTCGGAACTGAGCTGACCTCTCGTGTCATCCCCGATGCTGTAAACATTGCACTCTGCAATCACTTCACAGCTCTTTCCTCATGGGCCAGAGCTCTCGTGTTGCATTGTGGGGTGGAATACTCACCTGCCCAGCACTATTTAGAGATACCAGTTTGCTTGGTGTTTTTAGGGGAAACCGGAGTATCAGGCAGAGATCCATGCATTGCAAGGAGAATAGTCAAACTCTACACTCATTGACTAGGGCACAGATGCAATCCTCAAAGTCAGGAGGCAAGAGGCCATGCTGATGCCCAGTCTTTTCCTCAAAGATGCTTCTGTTGTTTGCTGAATCAACACTGCTGTCACTAGATCTGGGGGTGCAGGATGACCCCGGTTGGCATGCTGGTCTTCAGATCTCCATGCAGGATGTTTCACACGGTAAGGGCTGCATCATAACATGTAATAGCTTAATTAAGCTCATTTTTAAAACAAAGCGTCACTTATCTGGGAGTAAATCAGTAAGCAGACACCGGTCTGTGCACGGTTCTGAAATGCCGTGCACCAGAGAAGTAGCATTTTACTGACATTTTACGGAGAAATGATTTTTAAATGCTTTGATTACAAAAGTGGCATTTCAAAGTTGGACGCATTATACTTGGTTAAAGTTCCACATGAGAAAAGAACCCAAAATAATATATTAAAGTGGTTTAAAGATGGAAAGTTCACCGTTGAAGTAAATCGATATCCATTTATTTTAAAGGACAATCTATGCATGTTTTCATTCAGTGGTCATCATAACACAGCTAATCTGAAACAAAGCCTGAAACAAATACCTCCTGTACTTGTCAGAACTGTTAATCCAATATACTCTTATCCTAGTGATAAATTATTTTAAAATAGAGTCCCTGACACCTAGGTGGGTGTTTGATTGCATCCCAAGCTGGTGTCTTGGGTCAGCCCTGACCTGTGTGGTACAATTTCTCTGCTTTCCCAGGTGGGTATTTAATCATATCCTGAGCTGGCATCTTGGGTCATCTCTGACCTATGGGGTACGATTTCACTTGACTTGTAGGGGCATGTATGATAGCGTTGCAAGCTGGCGTCTTGAGTCAGCCCTATCCTGTGAGGTGTGTTTCCTCTGTGTTCCCAGGAGGCTGTATGATCGTATACCAGAACGGCATCTCTGGTCAGCCCTAACATTTGGGCTGGAATTTCATCAGGATGTTAAACCTGGCATTACCATTTGGGCTTGATCTTATGCCCTTATTTTAATTTAGCCCACTAATCACCTCCGACACAAGACACTAATTAACACATCAAATGTGTAACTGATTTTACAAACATTTCCTCTGACAGTCCAAAAAGCTAGTTTTGATCCCTACCATACAGGTGCGGCAGAAGCTTTATATTTAATGATGGTTTTAATGGTTTAAAGAGCACCTTGCTAACTTTGATCAGTTCATTCAGTGGACCTTAGAAGATAGGTGAGGCCTTGATGTTGATGACGGTGGTGACAAGAATCGTTTAGTTTTTCTTACCTGAGTCTGGGACTGACTGGAGATGCGACAGCACAGAACCGCACATGGCTGCATTTCTGTTCGGTGTAGAATACAGGTCCATCGCTGTAGTTAAAACCATCCAAACTGAAGATCACCTTCTTTAGGGTGATTTCTAAAGATGGTGAAAAAGGAACATTTCTTTACGCCCACACTGGAAGTCCTCAGTCTGATTCCTGCTGGTTGTGACGGCTGTACTGATGGGTTTTGACTTAATTCCTGCTGTTCTCTGGGATTTTTGACTGTTGCTCAGTTCCTGTTTTTTCCCTATAAGAACAGCTGGCGCGTCCTGTACGTCGTATCTAGCTGGATCCGTGCTGCTCTCCTTGTCGCAAAGGTTCAGCAGAAGGCCCATTTTCAGGATTAGAATCCTATATTTGTGCCGACATGCTGTTTATTTACCAGCTGTTTAAAACCACAAGCCGGAAGGCGTGACACCGTGACCCTTCACTGTAACTGTGGGCTCCAGCTGAAATGTGAACAGCAGCTATTTGGAGTTGAGTCCGGTCTGAGACTGGATCCGGAATCCATCCCATGGCTTCAAAGGCTACACTTGCCAGACCATCTGCACCTGTTTATCCAGTCCACATGTGGTGCATTTCTTGTCATTACTTGCCCGTAATTCATTAAATGTAATTAAATGCCAGTCGTTTGCAGTAGTTCACTGTGAGGTATCGTGTATTCATTCCGTATTGATCATATTCTGTTTATTTCTCTGACCTTTTACCTGTTTTGTGCCCTCTTCTGGTTTTCTGACCGATGGCCTGTTTACAAATTCGAGTTTTGCATTCCGTTTTGCCTTTGGCTAATAAACTACCATGGAATGGTCTGTACATGGACCTCTGCCTGACTAATCACAGTAAATGAAATTAGGGAAAATTACAAACTGGAATTTCAGCTGATGGCTGCAAAGTGAGCGAGTCGACATCCCCACGTAGGGTCACGTGGGGTCACTCATTGAACTGCGGATCATTCTGGAAAGAATGTTGATCACGAATCACTGAGGTACAAACACAGGTCCCTCCACTGCTTACTCCTCCCTCCAGACATTCCCATCCGGGAATTTTCTGCAATCGTTTTGTAATGCCTAGCTTCAGGGTTTTCTCTCCACATGTGTAAAAACCCCCATGTTTTGGATTCTGATGCTCCCAGTGGTCTGCTGGATGGACACCCCGAGACCACCAGGCACTACAGTGCTTTTTTTGAAAAAGACACAAGCCACTGGGTGACCTAGTTTAAGCGCCACATTTCTCATCCCTGTGGAGGCTGGGGGTTGGGGGGTTGGGTTCTCATCAGAGTAATTATACTTAATCAGTCCGACTCCTTGGGGGGGTATATTGGGGAAGGAGAACAAAACACTGAGGGAGAGGTCAAAGGGAGCTTAGTGCAGCCTAACTGGAGAAATGTACACAGAGCTGGGGAAATGGCACATGTACTGAAAGCTGATTCCGGAAACCCAGTGACAATCTGTGACCTTGTGGTGAAGAACACCGCCCCCTACAGGCTCCATGTTATTCACATGACTTAATTGTAACATAAATCAATTTTATTACATTCTGTATTGTCCACCAGGTGATTTGCTGGACATTTTGGGCCTCATAAAAAATCATCATATTGGGACCCCAACCCATACAGGTCTAGTTATCTCCCAGATTTTTTTGGAACCATTGTAATACCGGGGCCCTTGGCATCATCCCCTCTCCCCTTCACGGCACCCCTGTTGTATGGTTTCTAAGTACAGTACAACATGATCTGAATATAGTGACACATGTCATACTTATTACCATCCATAAAGCTGAAAATCCCCCCAGCATGAGAATAGTGGTGTTTTTGCCCTTGCTGCCATCTGTCACTTAATTAAAACCAAAACTAAATATAAACATTTCATGGCTCATCCGATATTTATCCTTTACTGTTTCTCAGAACCTGGATGGGTCTTCCTTTTTCCAAGACGTAACCATGCCTTTAGTTCAGCGTACGCAGGAGCTTTTTGGTTTGGTTCTCCCTCTTTGCCTTCAGCATGGCCGTCACGCTGATGCTGATTCTAGCTGACGCGACTAAGCAGGCAGAGCTGGCAGTCGCTCCGCAGCGCGATGACGGCCCTCCTCTGCTCTGCTCCTGACGCTCTTCAGACTTACTACACACAACTGTCTCCTCCAGGACTGGGTAGTCAGAGATTGTCTTCCACTGCTACTCAGAGGGATGTTTCCCTTCCTTCCTTCCTCCACACCGCCTCTTCCCCGGAAACACACTCTCGCTCCCCGGGGAATGTGGAGTGCTGATGTGTGCATTTAAATACATTTTCAATGTGCAGCTTTAAAATTAACTATGTAACCAGTTTCATGAATGAAACTAAAATGAATTATTTTGACAAATGTGTCCGCAAGACAAAAAGTAGCTGTTGCACTTGTACAAATTACATAAATAATAATAATGAAAAAAATCTGATTTCGAAGAAAAATTCTGGTATACTTCCACCTTGGAATCTCACCTCTGCTTGACCTACAGAAAGTCAAGCCCTTCTCCCTGCTTTTAAGACGATCCTCTGATTTGCTGTATACACAGTGCAAAGTGGCATATTGAAAATGTGCTGTACCCCTGTGGAAACTCTGTGTGATTCTTTTCTTGGTTAAAAGTGTACAGTAGTCTCACCGTATCCGTGGTTTCAGTAACCATGTTTTCAGTTATCTGTGGCTTAGTGCTATGGAAGAAAAAGTTTTAAAATGTATAACAATATTTTTTTATTGTTCTTTCATCTGTTGAGGGGTATAAAAAGCATGATTTTCATTGCTGTGTTACCACTCAATACATGATATTCTTTCCGTCTCATGATAATTAGGCTAAAATGTCAGAATCCTATTAACTGGAGAGAATACAGTATGAAACAGCACTTTATAATAATGTACAATGTACTGTATTATTTATTATTACTGTTTTATGTGTTAGTAAAGTCTTACTGTGCATAAATTATGAATTACAGTATGTTATATACAGGAATTGACATAACTGGTTCGCAAGTATGCATTCACCTTTAAAAGCAATACGTGGGTAATCGATTGTTGTAACAATGTGAATGCGTACATATATTTTATGTTCATTTGCACCGATATAACAATAAATTATCGTGCGTTTAACGTTTATATGCTAATTTGTACTTCATTTGTGGTATAGCGGTTAAAATGCAGGGTAATGTTCCTTAACTTGGAAACCGCTACTATCAATTGCATTTTATGAAAATAAATGCAGCCTCTTATAGAACATCTTTGTGAATGATGATGAGCCAGTACTGCCTATTTCTCTGGAGCCAGTACTCAGAACAGGGTCCCCAATATGAGAGCAGTGCTAGAAGCACAGCCTTCAACTTTCAAATTCTCGTGCATGTAACCTGTACCTAGAGCAAACCTGCCCGGCACCATGACCCATAACCTCACCTTTCACGCTCCCATCCCAGTGACCCACGATGATCCTTTCTGCAATTGTCTTTTCAGGCCAGTGGTTCCCTCACTCTGTGACATGTTTTAATATCTTCTGGTGATGATGATGGTGATGATGGCAATGTTGTTCATGATGATGGTGGTGATGGTGATGATGATGGTGGTGATGATGGTGGTGATGTTGATGATGATGGTGATGTTGATGATAATGGTGATGATGGTGGTGATGTTGATGATGATGGTGATGTTGATGATAATGGTGATGATGGTAATGATGTTGATGATCATGGTGATGTTGATGATGATGATGGTGATGATAGCAATGATGTTGATGATGATGGTGGTGATGTCGATGATGATGGTGGTGATGATGATGGTGATGATGTTGATGATGATGATGGTGGTGATGGTGATGATGATGGTGATGATAGCAATGATGTTGATGATGATGGTGGTGATGTTGATGATGATGGTGGTGATGGCAATGTTGTTCATGATGATGGTGGTGATGTTGATGATGATGGTGATGATGATGGTGGTGATGTTGATGATGATGGTGATGATGTTGATGATAATGGTGATGATGGTAATGATGTTGATGATCATGGTGATGTTGATGATGATGGTGATGATGACAATAATATTGATGATGATGGCATGATATTGATGATAATGGTGGTGATGTTGATGAAGATGGTGATGATGGTAATGATGTTGATGATGGTGGTGATGGTGATGATGATGGTGATGATGGCGATGATGATGATAAATATGCGTAACATTAGAGCCAAACATAAACAAACAGCAGATCAAAGAGAAACACTTTGCAAATCCCCCTTAAGCCATTCTTATTGAATTTGAGCTTCTCAGTTTTTGATGGGATTCTTCAGATCAATGTACTTCCAGCCTCTAAGGTTAGCAAGTCAGACCTAGTGATACTGCAAACCTCAATCATTACTGCCCCAGGGAGGGTAAAGAAAGCCCAGTGGGTAACAGAATTCCAAAGAACTGCCCTCATCCTGGGCGGTTTTCAAGTCTGCTACCCCTTTTACTCTTTGAATTACTTCAAAGACAAGTTTTCATACAATCCAGATTATTGCAAAACAACAGTAAATGTACTTAAATGCGATTTTATTAGTGACTTAATACTTAATTTAATATTTAATCAGTAATGCCCCACTGTGCTTTTATTTTCAAAATTGACATTCTCATAAAATGTGCTGCATTAAAAACCTGGGCAGCGCCTCCTATCCACGAGTGGCATCTCTGTCTGTGTGGTCTTGATCTGTTGACTCAGCCAACCAGCCAGGCCATGACTAAGAGCCAAGAACTGTACAACCACCTCCCGCTCTGCAGCAAACAGGACCCACCACAGAAAACGCAAAAAGCAACACTGTCCTCCCCACTCCAATCACAAAACAGCTCTGCAGCGCCAAGAACTCCCATAACAATGTTAACAGGATGCTTAGGAGGCGGAAGGATATGGAACAGAACCTCGTCGAGAAGATAGAAAATTTAGAAGAATGAAAATGGCAATTTGCGTCTTTTAAGTGGAAAACACAGCTGGATTTATTTCTCAGACACCCATAAATATGGCCATAACCTGTCATCTGTACACTCCCAGATTTAATAGCATTGAGTGCAGCAGGATTTCAGAAGATTCCCCATTACCTGCCCTGCTTTCCAAGGTCATACAATGCATTAAAAACCCGTGTCTGCTGAAGAGAGTCTGTTTTCCGAAACCCTTTTTAAAATGCATCTAGTTATCAGGGCTTCAGTGATGTACCTAAAATACCGAACGGATCATGTCTTATCCCAGGTGACTGGTTTTGCTCTAAAACAACCTCAGGTGTGAGATTGTGTGGAGCCTTGACTCAAACAGAACGGATAAGGGAGGGAACTTTCAAACATCCAAAACAGATTCAGATCTGCAGATACAGAGGGCAGCGTTGGGTTGCTTTGCAAGCTGCGCGTCAGGGAACCAAAGCAACTCCACAGGCTACGCCCTGCAGTACCTAGAGGACCTTTCCTAGCAAAGATCCGAAGATGTTTGTTGGGGGCTGTTTGCAGACCTCTTACATCGCTTTGCTGCAGTTTCGGGTTTCAGCTCGGAAGGCTGCCTACTGACAGGCCGTCGTTAGCTTACTATTCATTGAGCAGTAATTGAAATGTCACTCTGCTAAGCAGGCCTCTATGAGAGCGACGCTCTCTGACACTGGCACATATGAACAAGGCTCTTTACAATTGCAAAATGAAAATGAGGGAGCTGGACATTCGTAATTCATGCATTCTGTTCCGACTCGATGGTACTGGGTTATAATTTACATCCCCTTTAAATATTTAAATGTTTTTTTTGCAACGCAGAAAAATAATGAATTGGCATTTCCATCAACTTTCAATTAATCATTTGTGTATGTCAGTCATAACTGAATATTCTGTTAATATTTCATGAATATATTCTAAATAATAAAACATTTGCATATGATTTACACATATTATTTCCTGTTGTAATGTTGTAGTATACATCATTAGAAGTAAAAAACAGTACTGGACCTGAATCCCTAATTGGTCTTTGACATTTTATTATTTTTTCCCCATTTCTTAAGCTTAATTGATAAGTCTGACATTTAGTATAAAACCATAATTGGGTGGTCTAGGTTGTAGGCAGATGCTATATTAGAATGGTAGTAACAATTTCAGTTATACTGTCAATTCATAAAATAATTAATTGTTATTGCCTCCAAAATGCGTGACTTTCTCAGTTTGGTTTACATATCACTCTTGCATCTATCTTCAAGCTGATTATGCATAAACATATTTTTATACACACCACACTACCATACTGAGTGTACATCATTTCAGATTGGGTCTTTAACCTGATGGGGGAGAGTATTTTTGGGTGTTTGACTACATTTTGGATTTTGGGTGTCAGACCTCATATTGGATTTTGGTTTTAGACCTCATTTTGGATTTCGGTTTTGGACCTCATTTTGTTTTTGGGTGTCAGACCTCATACTTTATTTTGATTGTCGGACATCATTTTGGATTTCGGTTTTGGACCTCATTTTGGATTTTTGGTGTTTAGCCTCCTGTTATATTTTAGGTGTTGACCTCATTTTGGATATTGGTGTCGGAACTTTATTTCGGATTTTGGGTGTTGAACCTCATTACGAAGTTTTGGCGCTGAACTTCATTGTGGATTTCACCTTGCATAGTGAGCTCTCATTTGATAGAGGACATTACTTACTTATTCCTTAAACAATGTATGAAATAGTTTTCCAAATTTCTTCTTTCATTCTTTTAACAGCCATTACATCCCTTCTTCCAAGATGACACATCACACATTTTAGTTGCTTTCGGGTATCAGAGGCTTGCCTGTCACTGAATAATAGCGCATGCATAACTTTTTTGGTACTTTCCAAACACATGAGTGATCCTACAGAACTGCTTAATTGACACGGAGCCAACAGTTTTTTTTTTGCATGAATAACGGATCAAAGGCGACACTTCACAGCATCCTTTAAGGTGTTATTAGTTCCACAGAGGAACCTTCTTGAACCCAGCAAATATCATGACATGAAGAAGAGTACAAAGCCAAAGCCGTAGCTCATGGGTATGAATGGAGCAGGTCGACTCGGACTCCTTCATCTCTGTTGCCATGCCTGTTAGGGTATTTAAGGACAACAAAGGGGTTTGCTTTTTAGGTGGAGAAGAGGTGTCTGGACAGAAAGGACACAACAAAATGAAAGACTGGGAGGTAGCAGGGAAAGGATGACGAGAGACGCATGAAATAGGAGGACATGCGTGGAGCATTAACTCAAAGAGGAGGATAAAACAGACATCAAAGTCCTCAGGAAATATGATGTCTATGTTAAACAAAACAAGGAAATATCAAGAGCAGTATGGATTTTAGATATGCATTCCTGATTTAATATGCATTTACTGATTTAAATTTGTGATTTTCTTAGATATTTACTCGATGTCCGACTTACACGCAGGTCGTACTGTCATTCCACAATATGGTTGGAAAGGTATAAAGATGCTCAAAATTTCACAGAAGTTCAACCAGGTTTATAACATGCAGAAAGGTTATAAACAATCCACATTTTGGTCGGGTTCAGTCAAACCACTTCAATCCAGGAGCACAGCAAGCTGCAGCAGTGCTACCTACATCTACAAATTGCATATCGTTACATTCCAACGTGGCTTTTGGAAACAATAAGGTTTTTTATAAATACGACCATCTACCTGTTAGCAGGTTTTTTTTTCCTCATTGTTTTTTTTTTTTCCAGAAAGGCTATTCTGAGAGCCCATTGTAAAAAGAACTCCAAAAAATCCATTTCAGTGAACAAAATATCCTGAAGTACCACAGAGAAAATGGGGTTGAAAATATCTTAGAGCAGTTTTTGTCCTCATTCAAACTCAATGTACATGTCCTCTGTCCCTGTAGGAAAGAGAGAGTGGGGTAACAGTACAGATGTGAATGTAGT
>JABFEB020000102.1:1075044-1088237 GCA_019775895.2 Stomatorhinus ivindoensis
CCCCCCCCCCCCCGGCACACACACACACACACAGACACACACACACACACACACAGGTTTTGAATTATATCTATGTGGGGACTCTCCATTGATTTGTCTGGGGAAAACTATAATCCCAACATGATGATCTTAACCCCTACCCAGCCCTAAACTGAACCACTGGTAACCGAACAACAAATGAAGAATGATTTTGGAGTCTTTTGGCATTTTTACTTTTTTCATAGATGTTTGTGGGGACCTGAACAACTGTCTTTTATTACATTGTGGGGGACATTTGGTTCCCACGATGTAATATAAAGCTAATCCACACACACACACACACACACACACACACACACACACATACACACAACACTGCTGTGGCCCTGAGGCTCAGATAGATGCATCTTCCCAGGGGATTTGTGGGTTACGGTTAGTTGTAGTGTTACAGACAGGGGTTAGGGTTAGTGGACTGTTTAATGTTAGGGTTCGGTTTGGGTCCTACGCAGGGTATGTGCTAAGTTCTAGACACTGTCTGCGCTATGTCTACAGGGTTTGGGTCCTAGACACTGTCTGCGCTTTGTCTTCAGGGTTTGGGTCCTAGACACTGTCTGTGCTTTGTCTACAGGGTTTGGGTCCTAGACACTGTCTGCGCTTTGTCTACAGGGTTTGGGTCCTAGACACTGTCTGCGCTTTGTCTACAGGGTTTGGGTCCTAGACACTGTCTGCGCTTTGTCTACAGGGTTTGGGTCCTAGACACTGTCTGCGCTTTGTCTACAGGGTTTCCCGGCTCCCATGCTGCAGGTGCTGCTCGTCTCCCACATGTACCGCTGTAGCTGTGATCCGTCAGCTGACAGGTCGTCTCTGCCAATGCCCATGCAGGCGCCTGAGTACGCTAAGAGCAGAAAGAGCTGGCAGAGTGTCTCACGGCTACTTTCAGGGGCCTGTGACTGTTGCAATGCTGCTGCCGATGGAGACGGGGGGAGGGCTTAAATTTGGGGAGGCAGTGCCAGATAAAAAAGTCAAAACAAAAAATAAAAAGTGGCTGCAGACAATATTCATTAATAGCTCGGTATATATTTTAAACCTTCCCTTTTAAGCAAAGTTTAGTCGAATCGGCAGGGAAAAGAAGAGGGAGAACGAGAGAGAGAGCGAGAGAGAGAGAGCAGGAGTCTGGAGACACAACATCACACAACTGACAATTTGCTGCTGTCTGAAAGATTGTTTGCGGAGCTGAAACTATTTTAGGCAGCTGAAGATGGATGTGAGAAGACAACATTTTGGGGGATGATGACACGCTGTGCATGAATCCTGCAGCCACACAACAGCAATACGCGGGGTTTTTATTTTCTGAAAATAGTGGGCAGAAGAGGTTCATTAGAGGCTTTTTTGCTGTAATTAATAAGACCCAGCAGCTACACAGCAGCCTAATCTGCCAAGAAAGACAGAATATTAGCCTTCATTAGAAAACAGTCATACATTAAGATACATAAGGAGGCCTTCATGCAGATTTGACACCTGGAGTCTCATGTGTAACTTCCAGGCACAAACTAACAATATATCAAAAGGAAAGAAAGTCCAGGTGTAAGTCGAGACGTGGCTCATTTCATAAACGCCTTTGTCTACTATCATCAAAGCTCTTCCTTTATTAGTTTAGTGGTTTTCATGCAGGGGGTGCAGTGATTCAGTCAGTTCTGCCCCACTGTACATGTGGAGATTGGGACTTTGCCCATTTTCCCCTTTTCACTTTTGTTTCCTCTGAGTACTCAGTGTAAGTGGAGTTTGCCACTCTTCCTCTGTTGCCCTTGTTTCCTCTGAGTACTCAGTGTAAGTGGAGTTTGCCACTCTTCCTCTGTTGCCCTTGTTTCCAGTGTATTCTGCGTGTGTGGAGTTTGGGAGTCTGCCCACTTTCTCTGTGTTGCTTTTGTTTCCTCTGAGTACTCGAAGTACTCTGTGCATGTGCAGTGTAGTTTGTTCTCCCCGTATCGCTCTTGTTTATTCAGAGTACTGTGCGTGTGGAGTTAGTCAGGGTGCACACTCTCCCGATATTGTTCTTGTTTCCTCTGAGTATTCTGACTTCCTTCTGCGCAGGTGAAGTGATGTCTCTAAACTGTGAGTGATAGTCTGAGCTCTGCAATAGACTAGTGTCTCCTCCAGGTTGTGTCCTGTGCTTCCACAGAAAGCCTCTGAAATGTTCCCATGAAGGTTCATTATGAGCATTTTTCTGGTGCTTTGAGGGTCAAACTGGGAGAGCAGCCATTACGGTAGGAAGCAGCTTACTGATAAAAGTGATTCTATTCTTTACAATAATTAGTAATGAATAATATTTCAGATTTCATCTAAAGTACTATCAATGGCCTTTTCTAAGAGCTTTATGCATTATAATCACTTTAAAATAAAAAATAAAATAAAATAAAACATAACTTTATTGTAGCATTAAATGTCCTCTTTAGAGGAAAAAAATCCGAAGACAACTTCCTCCTCCACCATGAATATGTTTAAAAATCACTAAGACCTCCAAACCATATGAGACAGCACAAAGGGTATTCAACCCTTAATATCAGTTTCCTCTGTGTATTTCAGACAATGACTGACAATGTGCTGGGAATCGTGACTCGATTGAAAAGATGAGCGATTTTCAATGCCCTCAAAGGGCAGGTGTGTGAATGGCAGGTGTGATCATTGCATATGACAAAGGTGTAATTTCCCGCTAATTCATGTGCTTTTAATGAAGAAGGTGGTCATCAGAAAAACGACAAAATGAGACACCCGCTGTCACGCTGGGCTTCTGTGAACGATACTGGCTGATGTTCTGCTTCTCGCAAACTAACCCCCCCTCCCATTATGAGAGCTAGGCTGTGACACCATCACCAGCCATGTGCTGCTAATGTAACCTCAGCATCACACTGTCAGTGAAAACTCCCCCGCTTAGCTGTGCCTTCAGACTGAGCGTCAGGAAGGGCTCACAGAAGCTAAGGGCTGCAGATCCTGCTGCCACATGAATATGTTTCTGTCATTCTAACATACGTGGAACTCTCAGGTCAAGAAAGTACAAATCCAGCCCAAGGTATATTTCTAACCAACCAGTTGAGTAGTTGAGTACTCTGTGAATGTGACTCTTTATGCTCAACTGGTTGGTCTGAACCTTGACTATCCACCTTTGCAGTCTGATCTGGCAGTTAGCAGACTTCAACCATATTTAAAAATGAGAGAACAAAGATAATATTACTGAATTAATATATAAATATTTTGACAAGTAGACCTAAACATAACAAATGAATCCATTACTGCCTCATATAAGACACATAGTAGCCCAGCAGACATACCCGTGCACCCGCAGTATTGAAAATATCTCTTCTGAGCTACACTAAGTAACTACAGTTCCAAAATAAAGGTAGGTATCCCAGAACAATAACTTTCACTTGCAAATTGACGTGCCGTCCCGTAGGGGGCAGCACCAGTTACTTCACCAGCTGGCCAAAGCCTTCCAGGCAGCTGGCCTTGTTTCCATTGTATTTTCAGAATAACACGAAAGCTAGCCCTTCAACATTTGAGGAAGGATTTAATCAGGTTCTGCTTAAATATTTGTCATTCTTTTCCTTCAAGGTGAACTATAATTTCTTTTCTTAATTGCCAGGTGTTTATGTGTTTATTACTGGATAGTTCCCATCTATGTTTGGCAGTGCTGCTGAGAATGATAACAGGGCCCCCACCTTTTAACAAGCTTTTAATGAGGTCTTCATGGACTACTGAGTCTTATTATCAACAGCAGGGCCATAGAGCTGCTTCTCATAAACTGATCCACCCCCCCCCCCCCCACCCACACCTATTGAGATCTGCTATTTCAGATACACGACTGCATTGTTATTTTTGTAAGTTTTTTTCTACCCTACTAAATAAATATAATAAAAAACTGTGTATTATGGTATACATAAAGTTGAGTGGTTGTCAAGATCCAGGCTGTTGCTTAAATCTGCTTCTCTGCATCAAACCATAACAGATAAACTTCCCAGAGCTGTCAGTATCTCTGGAAGCTTCTTACCGATCCTCCCTGAAAGGCAGGATTGTGGGAGGATAGTGCACCGGCACGTAACTCAGACTCCCTTAACAGCTAAGACTCCAGTTAACCTAGTATGTGGCAGATAATATGCATCAGTGGGTAGGGATGATGTCACAGTACACACTCCACTGGAAGATGAGAGTTAGGGTTGGGGGTTAGTGATGTCACATGCTGCACCCCACCAGGGTGTTTTGCTGATTAGACTATTTTCCTTGTTTCTTATTCATAAACAGTTAGTGTTACCAGATTCTTAACTTAAAAGGCGTAGTTCATATTTCGTGTATTAATTTGACTAATATCAGACCCTGCGGGCATGACAAGCAGGGCTTAATTATCAGAGGATTCTGCTCATTTTGAATGATGAATCTAGCAGACAGATGTGGAATATTAATGCAAAACTCAAATATTTAGCAGAGGCTTTTTAAATATTGAAATACATACAAATGTACCCTCTTTTTTAAAAAAGCTTCAGGGTTTGCTCAATTTTTTTGAAGGACCTTTATGAGTTTGTGTGATTGCAGAATGCAAATCAAGTCACATGAGATATAAAAAAGGAAATAAAAATAGATTTTTGTGAAATCTTTAGTGCTCCATGTGAGTGGGAGTAATGTTTTACTTTTTACTACACCGTGCAGACCCCCGGTCACCCTCAAGACCCTGAACTTGTTTAGATGTGATGAATTCAGTTTGTTCTGTCCAGGGCTACGGTCATGCCCTGCTCGTCCAATTCTGAGTGCAGCGCCCCCATCGCTACATCGTGTGGTCAACATACGTTATGTGGTTGACTCCCTATTGTGTCTTTCCTTTGATTAAAGACCTCGAGTCCTGCCTCTGCTTCACTGATCCATGCTTCCCCAGTATGTAACAGTTACTTTGTCCAAGGATGGAGTCATCAACACCAAACATTTAGACCACAGTCCATCGACCAATTCTATAAAATACAAAATTCAAAAATATATTCAACAGAACCTAAAAGGAGAAGATTTTATTTTGTACTCGGAGTAACATAACATATCATAAGTATAAAAGTAACTGAAGAACTTGTCATTGTTATAAATGTATCCAGGCTAATTCAAGCTGAATTATGTATAGATATATGTATAGTTGTTAATATGCATGTGGGTGAAAGGTTTCTGCCGCATCTTGTTGAGAAAGTCTTTGTGGAGATATTGCAAGGATTGTATATTTAAATTTAATGCAAATGAATAATGTAAAAGTGAATGATGCGCTTCAGACCGTGTATCTCTGGAATCAAACCCAATCATGCACATCTGCCTGAACGCATGTCAGCTGCCGACTGGTGTTGGCAACCAGCTTTCCGCTGTCTGCCGGCTTTCAGAGGTCTCGGGTCACACCATAGGGTCCAGCGTCTGCAGAGCTGTAGAGTGATGTCGCTGCAGCGCTTCCTGATCGGTTTGGTCACATCTGCGGTGTACCTTAAAAAACATCTATCAGTCCGCTTCCGGGCCCTCTGGGCAAATGGCTACCTCTAACGCCACCAGCTTCACTCGACGGATGGAAAATAGCCAGTTTTCCTGTCGACACTCACCGTGTCTCAGTGCGGGACGTGCCCGAATGCACTCAATCACGGCTCGAGCCGCGACACGGTTTGTGTTTTTTAAGCCCGTCACACCCCAAGATGAGGGGCTCACCTACAAACCGACTTCCTTGAGAGCAGGATCATAGCAGAAGACAGCAGCTCAACTGAGCGGACGACAGATGCACCCGTGCTTCTTAATAAGGGTTATGTGAATCACCTCGGCTCCTGTATATCAGCTCTAATTTGACCTTTACTGGGGAGCAGACTGAACCGCGGTGCTGTGTTTTCAAGTGCCGGGTCCTGCCCTGTGACAGATGTCCCTGTGTGAGCTTGAGATTGACTGCAGGGGAACAACAGCGGGGCACTGAGCGTCAAATCAAGCAGCGAGGCGTCAAAAGTACTCAAATTCATTAGACTAAACTGTAGGGAAAAACACCCAGTCTGTAAAATATAGACATTTTTTCATCTGCCGTTGTTAAAATCAATAAGTGAGGTCAGATGGGTTCACTGCTAAAATTAATTTTTTTTTTTTTTAAAGAATACACAGTGAATGTATTGCTCTACAAGATTGTGCTGAGCATTGGAGTTAAGATGTAGCTGCCTGTAAGCTGGTAGAAGCGGGTATCCATCTTTCAAATGGCACGGACAGCTGTTGGCTGAAGTAATGGCCACTGACCTCTTGAAGGAAAGATCAGAATTTCTGGACACACATGACAGATTCATGAGAAAGTGTTTTTGTTCCAAGAAGGCAAAAGCTCAGTAGCAGGCTGTGTTAATATTGTATCTGCTTTGTATTAGCTTAACATGAATGGAAGATGTGAAAAAATATCAGAACAGTACAGGGCATAAATATATGCATATAAGAGGATGCATTAAATCCCTAATTTAATGTAGAATATAGCAGATTATGGTGGCCATTCATTTATTTCAAGGAACTTGTGAAGTGGCATGAATTTTAGGGTTTCCAAAAAATGGGAGGAGTGTGAAATTAACTGGACAGCATTACGGTAGTATCTCATTAGATTGCATGATGGGTGCTGGTACACTCTATACTGGTACAATCTAGATCAGAAGTGTCAAGCTACAGTGCTGGGGGGCCACAGCCCTGTGCATCTTAGTTCTTTCGCTGTTCCACCACGAATGATTCAGCTCAACAGCTATGTGGTAATTAGCACAAGAAGTTGAATCAGGTGTGTTAAATGAGGGGAAACCTAAAAATGTGCAGGGTTCCGGCCCCCAGGACTGGAGTCTAACACCTGTGCCCTATATGCTGTTTGAGAAGGAGGGCGGAGCCTCAAATAGAGGGTTGGTTCACCTCCCTTTTTTTTTGGGGGGGGGGGGGGGTTCCCCCAAACCAGGTGCCGCAAGTTAACTTACCTGTCATTGGTCCCATAAAAAACATGCTTGTTTTGAATTTGTTAATATTGTTCAATGTGGCCCCCACCTCATGTCGACATACTATTATGACATATTGGAGTTTTTCTTTCTGACCTGAGAAGCCATTTACGAGGAAGAACACATTACTTTTGCTGCTGTCAAAACATGCCCCTTGAAAATGGATTGATACGGAAACATTTGATGTCCAGAAAGGTCTCCACTCAGAGATGCTGTTTGCACTACTGAGAGTGATGAAGGGTGCTGTTTCGCCCGATTGCATTTTTCATATCTGTAATACGCAGAAAGTCGGGAGACATTTATCAGCATTAACTAAGTATGTACACTGTAATTATGGAAAAACTGTGAGACAAGCCATGTGTCAAGGCACAGTAACGCCAATATACTGAAAGAAGCTGTTTGCGCAAAGCTGACAGAATAAAACGCTGTAGTGGAGATTAGTCATATGGCGTTTTTGAACCCGCTTGTCCTCTAGATGGCGCTAGTGAGGGACCCTCAGCCATCGGCATGAGATTCATGGGGAGACTCGGCCTGGTAAGGGGCAGCTACCTACACTCTGCTCCAGTGCTTAATCTTCGTTTTATACTGCGAGTAGTCCCTGATAAACCAAACATCATGCATCATCGTTATGGTCCCACTATGAAGCAGTTTTAAAGGTATGCAAGCAACAGAAATGACTAAGTTTTGCCTGAAAAATTAATTAATCTCTTCTGAAGCGTGAACAAAGCATCTGCCCCCCCACCCCTTATTTGTCTTTAACATAATGAATTGATATTGTCAGCATCATGACAAGCTAAATGTAAAAACATTACTGAATTGCATTTCATGGAGGTTTGCTCTTGGTGGTGATTTTCCTGCACTACTAATTATGCTTAATTGTTCTTTCAGACCAAAAGCAAAATAATACATTTCTAAGCTTCCCAGTTATTTGTTTCAAATGTCCGGATGAGTCAGGCTTTGTGACGGGGTGTGATCCAGGTCTACAGTAAAACCTGTCAGGGTCAGTACCCATCCGACCCTGTCCGATGTGCCTATTGCTGGTGATCCTGCTTCCTCTCTCTCCATCTTGTAGTCCTTCAGCCAGACTGGTCATTCCCCAGTTAAGCCTGTAGCACCCTGGGTAGCAGGCAAACACACTAGGGACAAGGGGCTACAAGACAGGATGGCCACCGACACCTGCTGGCCAAATGGGAATAAGACGTACGGGACAGGGCCAGACGGGCACTGATCCTGACAAATCCAGCCTCTCGCCCGCTTTGGCTCCTGCCTGAGCTTCCTTCTCACCACACTCAGCAACCTGGTACATGAAAACCAGGCAGGGTAAGGCTTGACTATAACAGGGCGTGCAGGCATCAGGCAGCCCAAACCCAGGGGCACATTCTAGGCTGCAACCAAAGACCTGCAGATCACCTTAGCTAGCTGTCCTCTTTGCACTTAAGCAAGCTGTTTATTTCATCCCCTCTTGATATTTTACAGTCAGGCCACGTGAAAGAAGATGGCAGATGATCAATATGTCTAAGATCCTTGACATTTACAAAAGCATTTCATTTTTTCTTTCTCTGTGAGCTGTTTGTTTGGGCTCAGAATTTCGATCAAGAGATATTGAATAAGCCACAGGAGGCCCAGATATGCACTAATCAGCAGCCATTGCATATGACTGTAGACCCCTGTATTCAGTTTATTATTATAATTATTATTGTAACCTGGAAGCTCTGTGATGTTTCTGATATTTCCAATGTGTAATTTGGAAACAATAACTCGATGGAGATAAAATTTATTCTGGACACATGATGAATTTCAGTCCATTTGTGATCATTGTACTTTTCCGAAATCCCAGGTACAGATTTTTATTGCGGCTTAGATTACAATCAGAATGAAAAGCGGGGAGTTACCTCACAATAAGTACCTCTTATAGCTCACTATAGTTCACCTTTTCTGGATTCTTACCATCAGCTATGCCACAACTCTTCTATAATCATAGACCTAGCTATACCATACCTCTTCTGCCAACATAGACCTAGCTGTACTGTACCTCTTCTGGCTTCATATATCTCATTACATCTCACCTCTTCTGGCCTCACTGTACAGTAGAGTGGATCAGCATGAAAGGCCACAGAGATAACAGGCCATATTTTCAAAATTGAAAGAAGGCAAACTTCTCCTTCTGTTGGAACTGCAGAAAACATGATGATAAGGATGGAAATCCCTTTTCTCAGCACCAAACGCCCTTTATATTTAGCATTTGAGGCTCATGTAGTTATTTTGCTACTTGTGTGAATGATGGAAGCTGGCCGTCCATTTGGAGATGCATCTCTGTGCAGGGGAGTCGATTTGGCACAAGCTCGCCTGTCACATCCTGGTGTGCTCATGAAGATAAATGCGCGACGCCCACAGGATTCGAGAACGTGGGTGGATGAGGACAGTTGCCGGGGTATGTCAGAGCTTCTGGGCCAAATAGAGAGGTCTCAGGCCAAACGAGGTACCAGGGAAGGGGCTGGAAATGAGCCCCGGAATACTGCTTGTGCCCTGGGAAATGCAGATTGATGCTGCTATTTAGGACTTGCTTCCTTTGGAGTGGATAACATATGGCTTGAAACTAATGCATCGTGTCTCGCTTTAGACAATCACAGTTCACATTGTTGGTGATTTTAAATAAAAAAAAAACAAAAAGCTAAAGCAATTGTGGCATTATGGAGAAAAACCGGCACTCTGGCTTTAATGGAATGCCTGCACCTTGCATGTGAAACCTCCCTTCTGTATATATTCACATAACACTGTCATATATCTGCACCTTTCATTGAATACTTTGTTGGTCTATGTCAGCAGGTTTTACTCTGGTAATGTTCCATATCGATAATTCACCACTGCTGGAGACAGTCAAGCAGAAAATACCAGCTGCCTCAGACCATGAATTTTAGTACTTGATTGATTGGGTTAAGATGCCCCAGCATCTCGGACTGTGTCCCCCCTGCCCCTCCCTCCCCCAATGTCAGGTCATTCCCACGAGGCCAACGTTGTGTCCCAGCAGGACGAGCAACTACGAATTCTGCAGTAAAACTCCTGCACCTGAGGGAGAGTAGATTACATTCACCGACAGTATTTAATCATGTTCAGAAAATATCTTGGGCATACAACTTCTTTTCATAAATAATAAATCACTAACGGAGGAATATTCATTCAGTCATTTTCCACAAATGCTTGTCCTATGCAGGGTCACAGGGGTCTGGCGCATATCCTGGAAACAACAGGCACAAGGTGGATATTTAGAACTTTGCAATGCATGCTGGGAACCTGAAATCATACACATATATTGTCTGCAACTATGAAGTTATAAATTCACCTGTGGCTAATTGGACTAACTGGGTCCAATTCGGGTTCTGGTTCTGCTGCGTCTTTTTTTGCACAGTCTGGACTAACGGGAAAAAGCAGATGTTTCTGTTGCACCAAGTGAATTCCATTTTTGCATGAAGGTAAAATAACTAAATACATGCAGGAAACGACACAGGCTGACACCCACTCACTCATCTATATTGTACACTCCTCATTTTCTCATGTGACCCAAAAGGAGACATCCAGAAAACAGTGGACGTGGTTAGTCCGCCCACCTGCTCTAGTAATGATAAGCTAGACACACAGGGTTTTCTATGAAGCAGAGGCTATAAAGAGCAGATAAAGGCTGGAGAGTCATATGTGGACTGCGACGCCTCCTCCAGGTGTCCAGAATAAGAGTATGGAGGGACCTAGAAATTCCATCCAGCCAGCTGTGAGGTGCCTCTGCAAATAGCCTCCATTCAGCCATAATTGCATCTGCAATTTACAAACAGTACATTTCATGCTCCACAAAAGCACAGGCAAGGAGATCAGAGAAACAGAGAAGTCGGCGAGCTGGGCCAGCACTGAGAAGGTGTCCAGGACAGACAGCTCATCTGGAGAACATCAGCCAATAGCCATCAATGTGCTGCTGCGCTGGCCTGCAATTTCATGAAATGCTTCTTGGCTTTTAAACCAAATAAAGACTAAAAATGTTCAATGAAATGCTGATGCTGTGAAATGGATTGTGACTTTGAAAGCAGGATTGCTGTGTAATATATTTCCCTCTTCACAAAGCCCACGGCAGCAGTTTGAGTTTCCTCTCGCCACTGGGCGACTCAGTATTTTATTGTGTTGATAGATCGGCGTCTCGGAACAACTGCAACGCACTTAAAGAATTAATAATGGAGAATGCATCAAAAAAATGGCAACCGCACGTCATATTAAGGGCTGTGCTCCCAGGCCCCGCATTAACAAACGCCCACGCTTTCCGGCACACTCCCCCAAAGTCACAGCGTAAGCAGAACATGTCAGTCGCATTTAAATGCAGGAAAGCTGCAAGCTGAAGGGACTTTAGCCTCACCCAGGATGGCATGCAGCTGTGCCAAGGCAAGAAACAGTGCAGACCACCTGCAGAAGGTCCAGATGCATCAAATATTTGCAGCATTTTGCTGTAAAAGATCAGTTCATATTTGTTCCCGTTTCTACCAAGCTGTTACTAAAATTTGATAAAAAATCGGTACAACTCTTCTTCTTCTACGTCGTCATCATTTCATTTTTATTAATATTGTTATTAATATTAATATTATATCATGTCCAGTTTTCTGTTTTCTCAACCCCAAGGTTATCAAAACCTGGTTCCCAGGACCTGATTCTTGAGTTCAGGCTGTGGTGTAATATCCTGGTTTACATTTCCGAGTTCCTCTTTCCTGCTTAAAGTGTCCTGGTTTCCATTTCCTGTTTCTTGCTTGCTGTGCCCTGTTGCTTGTTTCCTGGTTTCCATTAAGTACAGATCACTGTATGAAGTTGCTTTAGTAGGGACCTGTTCCAAATGCTCCGGTGTTAAATTCATGCAGCAACTAAATTGTGGAAAATGTTAAATACAATGATGACTTGTCCCATCTCAGTGTCGAGAGCTTTCTTCCTCTTTCTAAGATGCTTCTGGTGTTTTGTGATTGAAGTGGCAATCCTTGGTTAAGGGCTGAAGATGTATGAGTACCTGACCTGCTTGCTGGACATCTCGGCTAGATCCAGAATCCTTCTTGAAAGCTTTTATTAGAGTGAGATATGATGGGACACATGCAGTGAAAGGGGCACGATAAATGAAGGAACGAGCACCCATAATTCATGGCAAATCAAACGCAGGACAGACCAGGCTGAGCGTGCAAGAGAATGATGCAAATCCACACTGTCATGCCATTCAGGTCATTTCAAAAGCTAAAGATCCAAGTGTCATTTGATAAAAAATGCCTGGATAAATATTTTCTAAGATAAATCATTGTCAAATACTGACAGGTCACAAGTTTAAGTATTCAATTATAAATACATATTAAATAAATACAGAACCAGTAAGGCCATTCCATGCATCCATCTAAATTGCATGTATTGAACAATTCCAGCTCCTGAGAAACACACATACTGTATACATAACTTATCTATAACATACACACACATATACATAACTTAACTTTAACATACACACACATATACATAACTTAACTTTAACATACGCACACATATACATAACTTTTAGCCAGTTATGTGACTCACATGATTAAATGGCTTGAAGAGAGTTTGAAGTTACTCTGAGTGTTTAATAAAACCCTACAATCAATATTACAGAAACACAAGTGTACTCCAGGTCTGAAATCTCAGCACTGATTTAAAGTAAGAATATCGCCACTCCGCAGAGCTGCTGTATAATCCGGGATAATTCCCTTTTGCAGTTTGAAACCTTGGCATCTTTCAGAGTCGGAACTGAGTGGTGATTCTTTGCTTTCTGTTTGATTACTGCTCGGCCTCCTCCCACGGGACCATGTCCTGAGGGGGGGTTCCTCTTTGTCCTTGAAGCTGTGTGTTTCAGGGTGAGAGTGTGTGTTTCAGGGTGAGATCATGTGTTTCAGGGTGAGAGTGTGTGTTTCAGGGTGAGATAATGTGTTTCAGGGTGAGAGTGTGTGTTTCAGGGTGAGAGTGTGTGTTTCAGGGTGAGATAATGTGTTTCAGGGTGAGAGTGTGTGTTTAAGGGTGAGATAATGTGTTTCAGGGTGAGAGAGTGTGTTTCAGGGTGAGATAATGTGTTTCTGGGTGAGAGTGTGTGTCTTAGGGTGAGATCATGTGTTTCAGGGTGAGAGTGTGTGTTTAAGGGTGAGATAATGTGTTTCAGGGTGAGAGAGTGTGTTTCAGGGTGAG
>JABFEB020000102.1:1088337-1103327 GCA_019775895.2 Stomatorhinus ivindoensis
ATAATGTGTTTCAGGGTGAGATAATGTGTTTCAGGGCGAGAGTGTGTGTTTCAGGGTGAGTGTGTGTTTCAGGGTCGAGGATGTTTCGGACTGTGTTAAAAAGGCTCTCTGTATCTTTAAATCTGTCGGAGCTGAGAAGGCGCTTACCGTCCAGTGGAGCATGTCCGTCCCGTGTCACACCAAGAAGAAGGATGTTTGGAAAACTGCATGGGAGTTTTTTTTCATGGCTCATTTTGTTATGCAGCCAGTTTAAGCCAAGTTTAGTAAAGTTTAGTATTTTCAGTTTATAACCTTGCGTTTATTATCGTGGGTGTGTGCGTTCCTGAAACCACCGCACACACCTAATTCCACGTAATAAAGTACATAGCCTGAAGCTGTGCCCGAGTTCTGACCGGACTCCCCACAGTGATTCGAATGTACCATCTCAGCGCACAAGCGCTCCAACATACCATTTGGTCCTTCGAGCCAGATAAGCGAATTGCTGTGTGAAGATGCAACTTCCAGGACTGGATGAGAGTGGTCTTAGACCCAGACGGCAGGCAACAATCCCAGCTCACCTTCTGGACTATGACTTAAGTAGGCCAGGGTTACAGAGACGTGCCCAGTTCCCAGTGCCCCAGCACATACAAGAAGCAGAATATGAGTCGCTGGGGCCAGATGCGCCCTCTAGGGCCATGTCGCCAATCAGAGGAGCTCAGTATCCTTCATAATATCCCCTGTAGCAGAACCAAAGAAGAAGTATACGATTTCCAGTGCATTCTCCGCTGCGTCTCTGGGGCTTGCGCAGCACACCCATCCCGTTAGTGCACTGCAGCAGAAGTATAAACATCTAGCTGGGTTGCCTCTTCAGTCCTTGCACCGAGTACGGACCATGCTACTGATCGGCTCTGACTTAGCCCACCTCATTATGTCTATAGAACCAGTTCGATTGGGCCCTCGTGGCGGTCCAGCTGCTGTGAGGACATGTCTGGGATGGACTCTACAAGGCCCAGCTCAGGATATCAAGCACGGCCCTCAAGTGCCGCAGTGCCTCTTCGCATCTGTGTCAGCCTCATTGGACCTCTTCTCATGCGTAGAGAAGTTGTGGCAGATGAATGTGCTTCCATATTGCAATGAGAAGCTGGTCGTGAGATCCCAACAAGATGAGGAAGCAATGGCTCTCCTTCAGCAGCAGACAGTCAGGGTGAAAATTGATGGCCTCAAGCGGTATGCCACGCCCCTCCTTCGAGTGAAGAAAATGCCGAGACTGCATGCCTCACCAGAAACTGTACTACCGCATCTGAGAGGCACTGAGAGGCAGCTGGCAAAGGCCCCAGAACAAGCCTCTGCTTATCAGATGGAAATCCATAAATTAGAAGAAGCAGGCTATGTGGTGAAACTTGAGCCACATCAGATAGACACCACAGAGGAGGCATGGTATATACCACACCATATAGTCAAACATAATGGAAAGAACCGGATGGTATATAACTGCTCGTTCCAGCACCAAGGGCACAATTTAAATGAACTCTTACTGCCTGGTCCTACCTTAGGTCCCTCATTACTGGCAGTACTGCTACGCTTCCGGGAACATGCCATCGCCTTTAGCAGTGACATTCGTGGGATGTTCCACCAAGTGAGACTGCTCCCTACAGATAGACCACTGCTGCGATTCCTGTGGAGAGATATGAAGTGAGACTGCCCACTGAGCGTATATGAGTGGCAAGTTCTTCCCTTTGGTACAACCTGTAGCTCCTTTTGTGCGACGTTCGCATTGCAGAAGCATGTGACAGATCATAGCCAGCCAGAGGAGGATGTATGGGTTGCCGTACATAAGTCGTTCTTCGTAGACAACTGTCTACTGAGCCTCACTGCAAAGGATAAGGCTAAAGCTCTAATCGACAAACTGCATCACCTCTTAGCTGAGGGGGGTTTTGAGTAAAGGCAGTGGACAAGTAATGACCCATCTATCGTTGACCACCTACCAGCCGAAGCCAGATCGACCAGCTGTGTGTTGTGGCTCAGTCACGGTCGAACAGATGCTCAGGAATCTGCCCTCGGCCTGCAGTGGAACTGTGAGGCTGAAGTTTTCACCTACAAGCAACGTCAGGTTGAGTATTCTGTAGCCACTATGAGGAACATATATAAAGTTCTTGCTAGCCAATATGACCCTCTTGGCTACATAGTACCTTACACCACCCGAGCAAAGATACTTGTGCAGTGGGATGATCCCCATCTACCAGAGGAACTGCTGCACTCATGGCGTATCTGGGAGGCAGAGCTGGAACACCTGCCAAGGATAGTGTTACCCAGGTGCTACTCCAGCTCGGAAATGGACAACCCCAGCAGTATGAGAGACATCCATGTGTTCTGCGATGCTTTAGAGCAGGCATATGGATCTGTCGCTTATCTCAGGACTGAGGATAAAAGGGGCAATGTTGAGGTCTCTTTCCTTGCGGCACGCTCCAGCGTTGCACCCCGGAAGCAGCAGTCCATTCCACGCTTGGAGCTGTGTGCAGCCCTCACAGGTGCACAGCTCTACAAGATTATATCCACTGAGGTAACCCTTCCCATCCGTAGCTGCACATTGTGGTCCGACTCACTGACTGTCCTTACATGGGTGTTGTCAGATTCATGTCGCTATAAAGTTTTTGTAGGTACTCGAGTTGCGGAGATCCAGGAGCTGACGGAGTCTGCTGTATGGCGATACGTGCCACCGGGAGACAACCCATCTGATGACATTACGCGAGGACTCACTCTTCTGGATATGTATGAAGGCAGCTGATGGACTCATGGCCCAGTCTATCTGAAGTGTTCACCAGATAGATGGCCCGCGAAGCCAAGTTTGCCTCATGTCGAGCCCAACAGCGAGATGAGACGATCAGCTAGTCATCCTAGCAACCACCGTTTCATATCTGCCAGATCTCCAGCAACACCAGACCTGGTGCGACTACCTGGATACCATTGCGCGTCCGCTACATGGGGCGGCTACACCCGAGACTCCAATTAAAGCTGAGGATTATGCCAATGCTGAATTGGAGGCCCTGCGACAGGCTCAGAGAGATTCCTTCCCAGACGAGGTGGCTCAGCTAAAGGCCGGTAAACCAATGGGGAGTACTAGTCGTCTCCTCATACTTGCTCCAGAATTTGACGAGACCACTGGCCTCATCATTGGCCGCCTCCGCTATAGCAATGACCTGTCATTAGACACCATACACCCCATTGTCCTTGACCCCAAGCATCCATTCACTAAGTTAATCATACAGGATTATGATGACGACTTGCATCATCCTGGGACTCAGATGGTGTTTTCGGACATTAGAAGAAGATATTGGGTGTTACGTTGGCGTGAAGCCGTGCGGCGGTACCAGAGGCACTGTGCTCAGTGCAGGAAATGGAGAGGTCATCCTACCCCACCTAAGATGGCTGACCTTCCTCCTGCAAGACAGCGCGTATTCAAGCCTGCATTTTACTCCATGGGTGTTGATTGTTTTGGACCATTCACTATCAAGGTTGGACGCAGGAATGAGAAAAGGTGGGGAATTCTGTTTAAATGCATGACTACCCGAGCAGTTCATGTAGACCTTCTTAGTAGTATAGATTCTGATGCATTCCTGATGGCCTTGAGACGTTTCATAGCCCAGTGGGGAAAGCCTCATGAACTCCTGTGTGACCAAGGCACAAATTTTAGAGGCAGAGACAGTGAACTCCAGCAAGCCTTCAACAACCTCCATCCTCAGCTCCAAGACCAATTAGCCAACCAGCAGATCAGATTTGTCTTCAACCCACCTGGAGCACCACATTTTGGAGGGTGTTGGGAAAGGTAGATCCGCTCTCTCAAAACAGCACTCAGGGTAACAATAGGAGCCCAGACAGTTACCGAAGAGCTACTACGCACAGTCCTTATCGAGATTGAATTATCGAGATTCAATTTGAAGCCTCTTGGGTACACTTCATCAGATGTAGCAGACCCTGATCCCATCACCCCCAACTGTCTTCTCATGGGGCGGCGAGACGCATCTCTACCTCAAATCATCTACGAAGGCCCTGAGATCCTGGGTCGAAGAAGATGGCGACATAGTCAGGTATTAGCTGACAACTTTCGGAAGCATTTCCTCAAGCATTACCTTCCAGGACTTCAAGCTCATCAGAAACTGAAGCAGCAGACCTGCAGGTGGGGGATGTCATCATGATTGTTGATAATCACCTGCCTCAGGCACTCTGGCCTGTTGGTAAGGTCACTCAAGTTTTCCCAGGTGCCAACAACCGGGTCTGATCAGCTGACGTATTGGTGAAGGATAGAACATGTACCCGACCTGTGGCGAAGCTCATTAGTCTCCCTGCTCTACCCGACAAGGACTAATTGTCACCTTTTCAAAGGGACTATAAGGCCTTTTTCTGATGGGCGAATTCACGCTGTTAATTTGGGGGCGGCTGTTAAAAAGGCTGTCTGTATCTTTAAATCTGTTGGAGCTGAGACGGTGCTTACCGTCCAGCGGATCGTGTGCGTCCCGCGTCACACCAGAAAGAAGGACGTTTGGAAAACTGCATGGGGGTTTTTTTCATGACTCGTTTTGTTATGCAGCCAGTTTAAGCCAAGTTTAGTAAAGTTTAGTATTTTCAGTTTATAACCTTGTGTTTATTATCGTGGATGTGTGCGTTCCTGAAAACACCACACACACCTAATTCCACGTAATAAAGTACATAGCCTGAAGCTGTGCCAGAGTTCTGACCGGACTCCCCACAGTGATTCGAATGTATCAACTCAGCGCACAAGCGCTCCAACATACCAGGCTGACCCCTATAGATGGCATGCTGGATTTTTTTGTCCCTCATCATGCTGTTTTTGCCTAACAGGACGCTTCACAGAGCTCCCCCCACCTCACCCTGCCCCCGCCCCAAAGGCCGCTATTTCTCCCGGGAAGATTAATGGAGACCTCTCTGTCGAGTCCAGACCTGTCCGTCAGCCTGTCCGTCAGCCTGTAATGACCACGCTGCTCCGGGGCTCCGTGGGAAGCCTGACAATCAGATCCTCCCTCCCTCTACTTACTTCCTTACCTCCCTCTCTCCCTTCCCTCCCTCCCTCTCCCTTACCCTCCTTTCTTTCCTCCATCCTTTTACTGCCTTCCTCCTTTTCTCCCTCCTCTATCCCTCTCTTCTTTCTTCCCTCTCCATTCCTCTCTCCATTTGACCCTCCCTCCTTTCCTACCACCCTCTATCCCTCTGTACTTTCCTCCCTCTCCATTTTCCCCTCCTTTCCTCCCACCCTCCATTACTCCCTCCTTTCCTCCCCCTCCATTCCTTCTTCCGTTACTCCCTCCCTCCTTTCCTCCCCCGCCACTCCTCCATCCATTACACGCTCCCTTGCTCCTTTTACCGCCTCCCTCCTTTCCTCATACCCTCTGTCCCTCCCTCCTTTCCTCCCCTCCATTCCTCCCTCCCTCATTTTACCTCCTTCCTCCCACCCTCTGTCCCTTCCTACTTTCCTCTGCCTCCTTTCCTCCACCGCCACTCCTCCATCCATTACTCACTCCCTTGCTCCTTTTACCGCCTCCCTCCTTTCCTCCCACCCTCTGTAAGTCCCTCCTTTCCTCCCCCTCCATTCCTCCCCCCCATATCCCTCCCTCCCTCCTTTGGGTTACACTACCAGAGATTCCATGTGGATACAAACCAATTCATCATCTGGGTCTAGTTTGTGTTAACAAGGCAGTTCACACCTGCTACACAGGAAAAAGTGCAAAGGAAAGCGGCAGTAAATTCCTGGCTCTAGGCTACACCATCTCCTTCATGCTTACCCCCTCTGCCTGGGGGCCACCAGGTTAAAGACCATGACCATCATCGTACTCCCCCCCCCAGTTTTTCCTCCTAAATATGTTGCCTGGGGGGTGATCTGTAGTGTGATTTAAGACTCATTGTTACCAATTATCACATGTTAACCAAAGTGAATCAGTCCCAGAACTTAAAAAATGTAAGAATTGTTAAAGATGGCGAGATGTTCTTCTACCAGGCTATAGGGAGTGAGTCCATATTCATGTAGTTTCAGGGCTCTGGTGGCTCTTTGTGGACCTGTGTCCTTCTTAGTGACGTCAAGCCCTCGTGAGTCATGGCTGTTGAGGAAAACCTGTGTCATTTCTCTCCAGGTGTCCAGAGTAAATTTTCCCTGCAGAAGGTACACACTGATGCCTTCGTTACATAGGTGTATCTTTGTAGGAAACACTGAACCAACCTTCATAATTAATTTCAGAGCAGCCCAGTTGCACGTTTTCTCTTGTAATTTAACATGCTGGTTTGTACTGCAAACAGCTTCTACTAACAGTTGAAAGATCAGTTCTTTAAATCAGTACAAAATACAAGCAGTTGACCTTTAAATGTAATTTTACACTAAGTAGCTTCAGTAGAGAACAAAAAAATCACAAGTGCACCCAGCTATTTCTTTACTCAGACACCTATTTCGTGTGCATACCACCCCAGCTTCCCCGAATGCTGTTTTTAATAACGCAGTAATATACTCTATACATTCTCTGTGCTCAGCTAGTGTCTCCCATTTTGTATCTGAGTTCGCTGCAAAGGACATAGTTAAAATACATCAGACTCCTAACTAATTTGGATAAAACTTTGTGGTTCCTTCAGTACAACCCTGTTTCCAAAAAATTGGGGTGCTGTGCAATATATAAATTAAAATAAAATGCCATTGTTACGACCTGCCCGTCCGAGCCTCGTGTGTGCCACGCCCCCCTCATTACCTCGTGTCGATTCCTGATTGTGATCACCTGTTGTCTATCAGTTCCTGCTTGTCTTTAGTATTTAGTCTGTGTCAGTCTCCCCCAGATCTGTCATTAACGTTACATGGAAGTGGTGTGATGTCTTTCATCTCGCCTAAATAAACCTGGTTTCCTGCCCGCATTCCTGGCTTCTGCACCTGCTTACCTGCCCGGCACCACCGAATATGACAGACATGAATTACAAACCAAATAAAGCTATATTTAACTGAAAATAGAACAAAGACAACATATCGAATGATGAAACTGAGAAATGTAATCGTTTAATGACAAATAAATGCTCAATTTGAGTGTGATACTTGCAAGGCATCTCAAAAAGTTGGGACAGGGAAACAAAAGACTTTTGTTTAACAAAAGAAAAATTGTTTAATGCTAAAACAAAAACCTGGTTAAATATTTTATAACTAATTAGGTTAATGGGCAACAGGTCAGTAAGATGATTGGGTATATAAAGAGAGAATCCTGAGAAATCTCTGTATGCAAGGTTTCAAGGCCGAGAACCAGTAATGGGTAGCTGTGATAAAGATTTATTTGATTTGCAAATATTTCATTCAGTTGGTTTGAAGAGTGGGTGCCCTCAGATCTCAGATCAACCCCAAAGCAGCCTTTGCCCCAGTCCCTTTTGCAGTTTCTTACCTTCACTGCAGGGAAACAAGGACCTTTCATTTTAAAGCTGTGATAAGAGGAAATAAGCCAGTAAACGCAGAGATGTATATTTTATTTTGATGTACAGAACAGTCAGTGTTTTGGGTTTCATGGCATTCAGCTGACTGATTTTGCAGGCAAAATGCTGAGTCATCTTCATAAAATGTTGATGCTGGATCACGTTAAGACTGGGAGGGTGAGTTGAAGGTGAATATTGAACAGCTGGGGACACAGGGGCTATGCATTTGTAAATTTCCAGTTAAGAGAATCCACTTGACGCATGCCTGAATCTTTAAGGAAAATATATACACCATGTTCAGCTAATACTGACCGGGCTCACTAGCCAGCAGGGCTCAAGCAGAAGCAAATATTTACCAATTAAGGTGGAAACACTGGACAAAATGTACTAAATACACCCTGGGCATCTCCAATGTAATGCAATCTCTCAAAGCTATAGGGCCTCCCATGCCTTTTTGTAAAGTACATCAATATTTATTTAATTTTAAGGGACAGGTTTAACAGGAGGAGTCTGGTGAAGGGAGGAGCTGGGGTCTCCTGTCTGCTCCTGTGTTTGTATAGTTTGTTTGTTTGTTTAACTGATACCCACAATTACACTTTGCCTCTGGGGCCGGTACTACGAAGCAGGGTTACTGGCTTATCGGGGTAACGTGTTGGATTTAAGGTAGTCTGGGCAAAATGTAAGTGAACGAATATGAAGTCCATATAAACTGTGGCACCTTAAATCCGACAAATTACCCCGATAAGCCAGTAACCCCCGCTTCGTAGTACAGGCCACTGGTCATCATCATCATCATCATCATCATCATCATCAACGACAACAACTGCTATAATCCATTTGGTAAGAACTTTCTGGAAGCCCTTGGATTATTGTTACTTGGCCTTAACATCTGTAGTGTTTCGTGTCTTTCGGCTGCTTGATCATTTCGTTTTCCATGTTGTTGTGTGTGTGCTTGTTGTCCTTCTGTCACTGTTTAGCCTCCTTGAATGCACATTCTGAGGCTCCTCTGTGTTGGTCTGCTAGTCCGCGTATCATGAGCCTTACTTGCATTCGTTTCCAGCAGCACTGCAGAAGTATGTGCAAATTTATCAGCAGCAACAGCCCCACAAAATGAGTAACGGAGCACAGTGTGGGTCGTAGAGGTGCGGCAGAAAGCAGCCCCATGAACAGTGACGGTGTGCAGCTGAGTGCAGCTTCAGTGGCTTAGCGTTAAGCTGAGTTTTCTCCCAGATGGGGGAACTCAGTTTGAATGCCATTCCTCCCTCCAAGACTCAGTCTTACGACCGATCTAGCTGGTTCAGAGCAGAAGACCCCATTACCTTGTTACGAGACACTTGAAGAGCGTGACGCTGACTCTCAGTGATTGGTTATACGTGCAGTACCTGCCTGCACACAGTGCACTGCAAAAACTGCTTCTTCTGCATTTTCCTGCAGGCTCCTGTTGTCACCGACGTCACCGAGGAACCCGTGGCCCCATGCCACCTACCTGCACCATATCTCCCTGATCTTAATGGCTGACTTGCCAGATGAAAGTGAACAGAATACTACTTCACTTTGATAAATGTATCTTCCATAGCACTTAATAAAATGCCTTTCCATTAGAAATTAAAAGTAAATTGAGAATCATTAAGAGGTTCAAGGAGGTAGAGAGGATCCAAATGTGACTGTGCTGTTTCCCATGATGTATTTGCCCAGCTCACATCTGCCTTGGGATCATAAGCCTCTAAAAAGGAAATACTAGTGCTGTGGGAGAGAACAGCTAACCTGACACGCTGCCCTGTGATGGGAAGCCCATGATTTTGCTAACAAGAGATGGGTAGTTCAGGTCCAGAGTGTAAAAATCCAGACCAAGATTTTGTTTCAACTAACTGACTGAGTACTCTGTGACTGTGACTCTTTATACTGCACTGGTTGGTTGAAACAAAACCTTGGTCTGGGTTTTTACTTTCTGGACCTGAACTTTCCGTTTCTGTTGGTAACTGGGTTGTTTTTGTAGGCATCTGACTTGCCATTTCAGTGCTAAGCCAGCATGTTGTTAACATGCATTTAGAGATTCTGTGTGCGCTCTCCAGTAAGGTGTCTGTGTTTATTCTGTCTCAGCATATTTACATTTGCGGCCTTCGGCTTGCTTTCAGCTTGGCGCTCGGTCACTCTAGCAGCAATCGGCAGCCGTCGTTCAGCTGTCAGTCTTGGTGGTGTCTCTGAGTCTTGAAAAGAACAAAACTGACTGGCTGAAGTGCCATCTGGCTTGGCAGCCTGCGTGTCCCTCTAAGCAGACAGGAAGCAGCGTGTGGATTTAGACGGAGCTCACGAGACCAGCTGTGTCTCCTGAAACACCAAAGCTCTCAGAAGCCATCCAGTCTTCACACACCGAACAGGAAGTTGTCTTCTTACAGGTAGTTGTCTTCTTACAGGAAGTTGTCTTCTTACAGGAAGTTCACTGCTAGGAAACTGGTCAACAAAGACTTTACTGATGGGACAAGCGGTTTTATTCTGTTTTTTAAAGCAATATATGATACCATGTCTGCTGCTTTCCTGAAAGATTTAGGTGTGCAATTTCCACTGTGTATTCCTACTAGAATTAATAAAAATGTGTGACAATTTGTTCTTAATGATAATTAAGTCTGTTGGGTACCATCTTTACCATTTTTCTAAATATTAATGTTTGTATTTTGTATTAAGATGCTCTTAATGTCTGGCACTTGTTCTGACATTCCTCATAACCATCCAGATAATATTGTTTCCTGCCAGGCCTATTTATCTTACGGAGGGGCTTTTTGTGCAAAAGAACAAAATAATGACTTCATCTGCCGTACTCTTGTGTACTTTCACAAGACTGAGAGCAGCAGGCTTTCACTTCACGTTTAATTCCTCCTGCTCTGTGAGTCTCAGGATGGGAAGGTTTGGCTAAATCACCAAGGTTACGGCAGGGCCTAAACATCGTCCCAAAGTGCACAGGGCCGTTCATCCCGAGCCCACCATCCTGTTGCTTAGGTTATACTGCAAGCCTGCCTTTCTTTTTTTATTTTAGGCTGCCTGCTCTTTACATAGTAACAGGTGACTTTCCATAAAAATGATTAGAATCGTGAAGGAAATCATTGCTTTGATGGGCTTGGATTTATATTCAAATCATGACCATTTAAATTCAAATCGTGGCGCCCATGTGGTGTTTCACTGCTTTGCAAACCTTCTGTATATTTTCTGCACAAAGCCGGGTCGGGGTTTTGTAATACAGCTGCCTCGGGCCCGGTCCGAGATGGACCCCGGCCGATACAAGGATGTGGTCCAGTGATAGAGGCTCTCCCCGATGGCACTGGGACAATGTGCCCACAAAAAGCAGCCCAGCTCTGCACACAATGGACTCCCCTGAACAAACGGAGGTGCCGACTAACTCTGTGGTCCCCGATAAGCCGCTGTTTGTTCTGAGGACCCAGCTCTGGTTATTGCGCGTCTGGTTGGCAGGAAAGCAAAGCCCCCCCGTGTCCCGGCGGGAGTCTGGAGGACGTCAGGACGCCCTGAAGGTGCACAGAGCCTCATCGCCGTGTCGACAGAGCGCCACGTTCCAATATTACTGTCTGTCTCTATCCTTCGGGGATGAGGCCGATTCTAGGATGTGTGGAGGAGTGATAGAACGATGATGCGCAGACTGACGCCCCAAAGGAGAGCAAAGCCTGTTTTGTGGGGGTTGGCTTTTGTCAGCAATCGGTTTGCTGCAACACACTGTCTGACTGTCCCCGTATTCCTCTGGCCTGAGAATGAAAATGCTGATGGCTGTTTTGTGCAGTGCCCTTCAGTGAAATGCGCCTTTGTGTTTCCTTCAGGGAGGGGGGGGGATCAGTATAATTAATGAAATCATTTACATATGAAACTGATCCATTCTGTTTCATGTTGCATAAGAAGACAAGGGGTCTGATGGGGGGGGGAGGAACACCTCACTGCCCAAGCGATGCACAATAAACGGTCAAGTGAATTATGGCCGTCTTCTCCATATCGGCTTAATTGCCCGTTCTTTAGGGTAATAGGTGTCATGTAAGGCAAGATCTTATCAAGTAGGAATGATAAATGGGTGAAATCATCCTTAGTGGCTCAGAGGACGCCTTGGGATGTCAGGCCATGGACAGGTTAGTCATCGCAGAAAAGAAAATTTAAAAAGTGAAAGAAATCTGCCAAAAAAAACACATTTCTCCCTGTTTAGCAGCTCCAGGAGAGGTGTGGGAGTGCATGTGTTTATGGTCTCTGCTGTGTGACAGGCAGCCGAGAGACACAATATTTGCCCTTCGTTTCCTGTAGCTGCTTGGCCTGTCCAGGGTCATGGGGGGCTCAGGAACCTACGGGCAACTTGATAACTCTGCTTCACTTTAGTATATTTTTGGACTGCGGGGGGAAAATGGAGTACCTGGAGGAAACCGCCAATGACACAGGGAGAACATGCAAACTCCACACACACGGAGCCATGGCAGAGACTCAAACCCTGGTCCCAAAGGCATAAGGGTTAACCGCTGCCCCATCATCCTGCCCGCAATATTTATTTAACACTTTCATCTAAAGTAACTCAGCTGAGAGAGGCGTTACAATTTATGCATGACCGCTGGGGTTTGAATCCACAACCTTCGCATTCTTAACACACCAGGCTACCACTTGCCCTACAGGAGATATGTAAATGTCATATACTGTCAGGATCGGTCACTGGCCATCCCATGTCCTTAGCATCCTAGCATGTTCCCCTGCTTTCTGAACCACCGCGTGGTTGAATGAGCTAAGTTGGTGTCTGCGTATCAAGCTTTCCTAATATCATGAGTTTGAGCCTCACCTTTGTTGGATATTATAGTAAAAGCTCTTTGTTTTCTTATATCTTTGTTTCTGTTTCTCTGTCTATGTCTGGTTTAGGTGTAATGTCTTGTTTCACGTGTATTCTTAGTGTTTCAGTCCTGTATTTGTTGATTGCCCTCACCTGGCCCCTGTAGTTCTTAGTTCCCTTGTAGTTAATTATAGCCCACGCCTGTCCCCCATTAGCTTTGTATATATGTGCCTCCCATTGGCCTGATTCCTGAGTTGGTTGTTCTCTGTGATGTGTGATGGTTCCTGTGTTTTGCTCCCTGCTTTGCTGTAGTTGCTCCTCTGCTGCTGTATTTGCTCCCGTGTTTTGCTCCTTGCTTTATTTCTTGTGTTCTACCCACTGCCTTTGCTAGATGTCGTGGTTCCTTTTGTTTTTTTGCTTTTTTTTGTTCAATAAAGTCCCTTATTTTTTAAGCTGCAACATGGATTGTCCTTTCATACTTTTACCATGCCAGTCCATAGCAATATACGGCTTAGAATTAAGTTTAAGATTGATCCTTATATTCAGAACCCCATAGTACATCCCTATTCAGCTGGCCGTGTTCTAAGGTCCTCTGATCAAGGACTCATTTGTGTTCTACAGACAAGGCTTAAAACATGTGATGATCAGGCGTTTCTGGTTGTCACCCCAAGGCTGCGGAATGATCTTCCTCCTTCGTTGTGTTTTGCAGATTCTACTGAAGGTTTTAAAGGGCAACTCAAAACTTACCTTTTTTTCCTCAGGCTTTTGGGAAAATGTGATTCGGTGAGATCATGTTATGGTCTGTATTGTTGTCTATTTTCACTTGGATATTTTACACGTTTGCTTCCTTTCTGTTTTAAGTTTTACTGCAGTTTAGCCTTGTACAGTACATTGAGGATGTGCTGTCTGTGAAAGGTGTTTAATAAAAAAAAATACTTACAATTACTATTGATTCTAGGATGAGAGAGACTAATGCTAATGTTATGAGTCCTGTGTTGGTTGGGATGATTAACCATGAGGCCCATTCAGGTGATCATATGGTATACTGTACCTTACTTTATTTTACTCTTCTCCTTTACTCAGGCTGAACACATCTTCACTAAACATGATTTTAGGATCGTCCCTTTTACTGGCTGGCCAGCTGCAATCACAATACTATTAACCTAAGCAACTGGAAGCAATATCATAGGGAATGATGTTGTATTGTATTTGGACTTTTATTAGTAATCATTACTCTTTTAAACTTTTCTTTGCGGCAGATTCTTCCACCACATGGGAAAACACACAGCCATATGGAGACGCCCATAAAACATACTCACTGTTCACACTCCATTCAGGATGAACATATGCATGGCTTCAGTTCACCTTTCAGAAATGCCGAGCAGATGTTCACTTTAATTAACGGGGCCCCTCTCACTTTTTACCTCAGTTCTCTTTAATTAACGGAGCTCAGGCCCCTCCCACATTTCCCTATAATTAACGGGGCCTTTCCTGCTTGGCCCAGGCCCCTCCCACTTTTCACATCAGTTCTTGTTAATTAATGGATCTCAGGCCCCTCCCACAATTACCTTTAATTAACAAGGCCTTCCCTGCTTGGCTCAGGCCCCTCCCACATCTCACTGAGTTACATGACATCATGCTTTTGTACATCCTTGACTGTTTAGGATGAAGCATCCAGACCTCAGTTGTATTGAGTATCAGTAGGTCGATTAAACAGCGATCTGTAAAGTGTTTCCTAGCAGCTTGGAATGATGTGGGGCAGGGGGGGGGGGGGGGTGCGGTGAGGGGGCCGACTTTCCCAAGCAGGCCCTGAGTGGCCCAGTATGTTGGGTCTGTTCCCTGAGTTACGGTAAATATCGGTGATAATGAGTCTGCACCTTGCAAATGTCACAGTGAGAAAATACATGAAACAGGATGTTGTAAATCACAGATCACAAGTGCTGTCATGATTCCGCCATGATCAGCTAAACAATCCTTCTGTGTTTCTGTCAAATAATGGGTTGGTTATACAATATATGCATCTTAGTTCCAAATCTGTGATTACTGCCACTTGCTGTTGCTAGCATGTAGCTATAATAACCAAGCTTAATTACTGGAATAACTTGTATCACAGACACGTGGGTTTAAGGTTGGTTAGACAGGTATCCATATTTTTCATTTGCATGTGTCCCATGTGTTGTTGTCCCTGACGATTTGCTTCGTGGTGCAAAGCTGTGGAGTCACCAGGATTCTCTGAAATGTCCACAATCGCCCTGTCTGCCAATAACGAAGTTCCAGTTCTCTGCCTGCAATTTAAAAAGCAGTTTCACTACATCTAAGGACATAAGGTTTCCCAGTGGATGCCTTGTACTTTTCATATTCAACAATTTACTACGAAATGTATTGCAAAATACCTTAAAATATTTTTTTATGGCCATCTGTATTCGAAAAAGTGTCAGGTCACTAATGACCTGAACATGGTAAAGTACTCAGACAAAAACACGTTTTCATTCCCATTGTTTCATTTCCCTGGGGGGTATTCCACAAAACTGGATTTCTTCATTAGCCAGATAACTTAAGCCAAATATAAGGACTGTCCTATAAGAATGATGCCGTTTAGCTCTCTTCTTATTGGGCGTTTGGCTTAAGCCATCCAGGTAACTGGGAAATCCCGCTTTGTGGATCCCCTCCCCCCCCCCCCACCTCCCCATTCAGAATTACTTAGAATAACACGGCATAAAGTAAAAACATTAGAAGTTGAAGCTCATTTGGCCTTTTTTTTACCCTTATT
>JABFEB020000102.1:1127398-1141972 GCA_019775895.2 Stomatorhinus ivindoensis
CCCCCCCCCCCCCCCCGTCTCAGCGTTCAGGAAGACACACATCTCACATGGCGCCAGGCGATCTCCAGCAGTAGAGCCGGCAGAGAAGCTCACAAAATGGACCGTTTCCACACGATTCGTTGTCTTGCAGCTTAGGACCGTCTGAAGATTCCTCAAAGTCCACCAAATGCCCCCCCACACAGGTCTACTTCTGTCATAACGGTCTGTCACCCTTTGGACCCTATAGCTTACAATCCATGCTGTGCAGGATTCCAGAACAGATCCAGAAGAAAAAAATAGACACATCGAGATCCAATCAAGGAGACACCGACTCAGAAGCTCAGACTGAGTATTTAGGACACTCCCAGGAGCCCAGGTGCTGGGCTCAGCGTCCGAGGGCCAGGCTGATGCGGCAGGGGCCCAGCAGCAAGGAGACTCTTCCCCCAGCGCCGCACCCCTCCACGGCCAGTACTTAAGCTCTCCGTGATCAAAAATCCAAAACTTTAATCCTATTCAGAAATGCGACAGACAAAACCTTTGAAAGCAACATATTTTCCCACTGATTCATACCGGTAATGGTAGTGCCTCTTCCTTCTTCCTCATGTCATTTAGCCGTGTGTTTTTTCTCCACACTGTTTCCACATACTTTTTCTCGGCTATAAGAACCTGTCGGCCATATCGTTGTGCCCATACATGTCGGCCAGCTTCTTGAAGCGCGGGCCCCAGTCGCTCAAATAGTCGTAGGTCTGCTCCGAGTCGGAGCTCAGGGACTCCAGCGAGCTGAGCGACTCGGCCACGGAGCCGCTTCCCTCGAAGGCATACGTTTGCAGGGAGTCATAAGGGGGCGCCGAGGCGTCCACGTCGGCCTCCTTCAGCCGGTCCCATATAAACTCCCGGAATATTCCGTTGTCATGTACAGCTTTGTAAGGGGGCGGGCGGGACGAGAAGAAGATGGGTGCATCGGGGGTGACGTCCCGGCGCGTGGCATGCTCGCGGGCGGCGTTCAGGTTGCGCAGGGCCACCATGTCGAAGGCCTCGGTGTCCTCCTCGCCGCCACCTTCGTCGTCGTAGCGGACGATGTTCTCCCGCACGTCGCGCTCCTCATCCAGGATGAGTGGCTTCTTCCTCCTGCGCCGCATCGTCACGATGAGCAACACGAGCACTGCGGGCGCGGAAGAAAGGGGTGCGTTAGGTAGGGTGTCTGTAGGGGCGTTGGTAAGCTGGAATGGGCATCGGGAGGTGCGTCAGAAAGGATGTTGGTTAGACAGGAGGGTATTGGGGGGGAATTGGGGGGTGTCGGTTAGCCGGGTGGGGTGTCGGTTACCCGGGTGGGGTGTCGGTTAGCCGGGTAGGGTGTCGGTTACCCGGGTGGGGTGTCGGTTAGCCGGGTAGGGTGTCGGTTAGCCGGGTGGGGTGTCGGTTAGCCGGGTGGGGCAATGGAAAGGGTAGTTAGTTAGTGAGAGATGAGTTATTGGGAGAGGTATCAGCTGGAAGCAGTGTCAGGTGGGGCGAGGTAGAAGGGCTAGGAGGGACAGCAGGTGGAGGCAGAGGGCTGGGGGGGGGGGGGGGCAGTGCTGATTAGCAGAGGTCGACGACTGAGAGATCTTGTTTGTGAAGCTCAACTGGCCCAGGTCATGTGTGAAGGTCACATGCTCAGTCAAGCCCACCCCCGTGTCTGTGTTATATATCACATTAGAAGCTGCTCGCTTTGCTGTTTTTGAGTGTTATGATGGGGTTGGTGCTTTTCAGCTGCGACCGAGATAAACAGAATCAAGACGGCGGCGGCTTCTATTCCGGGAGAAAACCCCGCTTACAGTGTGGCAGGAGATTCGAAAGCCTTTATGTGTACTGCAGATGTACAGACAGATACATTTAATGCACCTCTTTAAATATGAGAGCTAGAGGTAAGAACATTACTGTGGCCTGCTTGTCTGGATGATGATTAGTGTAGTCTAAACCTGCTTCTGTACAGACAGGAGCCAGTACAGAGCAGAGCTTGATGGGGTGTTAAATCACATTGTTTTATTCTCCTTACTTGTGGTAAGTACTCTGTAAATGCTGCCAATAACACCCCCCCCCACAGTGCACCAGGCAGCCCTCTTTAAAGGAGGGGGTAAATCCCTTCCTTTCCTACCCTCTGCCACCATCACGTGCCATAAAGCACAGCCTGATCACATGAGCTCCGTTAACGTTTCACGCTAACCCCACCCAGACACACCAACGCTCACATGCAGTGTGATTAAGCAGTGGCGCCGCACCCCAAGACAAGACGGATGTGCGGTGGCGAGATGGATCGATGCAACATTATCTACAATTTGCTGTAATTGAATAGCGAAAACGATCCATTACATGGAATCGATGCTACGCTAGCAGAGCGTAGGGCTTCACCAGTGCTGCAGTACCGCTGTTCACTGAAAGGGGGCCCCACATCAGGCGGGACCGCCCTGCCCCCATTCTCCCACAGGATCAGGTCTACAGATAAGGTCCCTCACGCAGATTTAACAAAAATACTGTTCAAGGTGTTAAGGGCGCCTCTGTATCAGCAGATGTTGGATAAAGCAGGAAGTTCAGTGGCAGCATGAGGGGCAGGGGAAATAATGTACCCCCTCACTCCACTGCTGTTCAATGCCTCTTCCTGATACCAAATTTATTGCTCTTTTCACAGAGCCCAATATTCCAAGGACAGATCCAGCACATCAGCATCGCTGTGATCAAAGAGGAGCGGTAAGTCAAAGACACAGAGTCCCAATCAGAAATGTTAAGGGAAGATCGTCAGCTGGGTTCAACTGAGGCCTGAGGAGACCTCGCGGACGGTTCTGAGATAACTACGGCTGCCAGGACAAATTTAAAGAGCCATGTTCAAGGAGACCCCCTCACACCAGTATCCCTGACAAAAGGCATGGGGGGGGCGATCATCAATGATGATCAATAAAAGACCTCAGCGAGATATTCCTCCATAAGTGCATACGAATGATCACTCTCTGCAGCTTCTGAGTCAAGATGGGTTAGGAGATACAAGCTAAAAACCCTAAGAATCGGGATGCAATTCGGCAGATTAGGTAAGGTTTGCTGCTCCTTCTGCATCAGCTCTTTGCGGTTATAAAGGATTCAGCAGCGCAGGGCAGGAATGGAAACTAGGTGCAAAAGGAAATATTTCATTACACAAAGGACAACCAAGATTCAAGATTCTTTATTCGGGCTAGGAACAAGCTGAACACAACAGAGACACTATCCTGTGATAAATTCAAATCACCATTCCATAAAAAAATTGTACTAAATCTGAAATATGAAATATCTAAACAAGCAAGACTGACTATTTCTTGAAATTCTTCTTAGGTTCTTATGTTCTAAGCACTACACAAACATTCATTAAAGCTTATTTAAAATGCTGTAGGCTCCTAGGTATTGTTCTAGCAAAGCAAATAATTAAACTGTCTGATATGCATGTCAGTGCAGTAAAATACAACAAATCTTGTTAGCAACTATCCCCTTACTTTACAAGCTCTCTAAAAGCAGAGAGCTTCAACCTTGCTGTGACCCACATGCTAAAAATGATTTGGCCAGACTATAAACTGTCTTGGAATCAATCCCTCAATAAGTCAATTAGCCAAACGATTAATCCGTCAATCAGCCAATCGAAGCTGCTCATGCAATAACACCAGGAAGTGTTTACACAGAGCTCTTCTAGAATGGTTCCTAATCAGCTGTCACCTGGAGAGACCAATCAGCTAATGAGTTAGCACAGGATCCAATCAAGCTGTCAGTGCAGTGCCGGCCAATCGGATCAGCCGAGGGTGAGGTGACTCACCCAACAGTGTGAGGACGCAGGCCAATATAGCGACGAGGGCACCCGTGCTGAGTCCCGCAGGGAGAGTATAGGCCTCGGCGCCACAGGCCTGGGCGACGCCATCGGGATCGCAGTCGCACACGCGGATCGACAGCGTGTTGGTGCTGCTAAGCGATGGGGTGCCGCTGTCACCGATCAGGACCGGCAGCCAGTAGATGGCCTGCTCTCGGCGCCGGAAGCTTCCGCGCTTCGTCAGGATGGAGGCTGTGTTATCTGGGGTGACACGAGATGGACGACAGTCACATCACAGGCGCCACCGTGGTATATCTGTGTGGCATCATTTCAAATCACCTCCCGTGTGCATCAGGGCACTACATGCCCATCATTTAGGAGGTTTACGGCTTCTGGTTTTAAACGCTAATGGCACTATATGAGAAAAACAGAGACCGGCCTCAGCTGAGTGAATAGAGCCCAGTCATTGGATGGAGAGAGACAGAGATAGAGAGAGAGGATGGATCAACCTCACTTGGACGGGAAGCACAGACCTTTATTGTCTCTGAGGGTGAAGTTGAGGTTGTTGGCTGCTTCAGGGCTGAGGGCAAAGAAGAAGCGATGGCCACCTGGAGGCTCGTCTCTGTCCATCGCGCTGATGGTCTGGATGACCTGGAGGACAGACGGTCAAGCTGAGCACGGATACAGAGCGTCATGGCCAGCGAGCCTCTGGAGCCGCAACCTCTGCTCGTTCACAGAGAGGACAGCGTCGCTGAGAGGACAGGCGGTCCGGGCGAGCCCACCGCGGGCAGCCAGCCTCTGGACGCCATCTCAGAGAGGACAGCAGAATCATTAGTCAGGAGAATGCTGCCTTTGCTAATGTCCTCGACGCAAACACGTACATCCAGCAGAGTCACGTGCTGACACTGTGTCTCCTCACTAGCTACAGTGCAGGCCAGGCATACAATTAAAACCCTTTTGTTTAAGGAGCTGTATTTGAGAATAACAGATGTAGAAGGAGAAACCATTCAGCTTGGGAACAAGACCAAGAAGAATCAGTGAAAGAGAGGAGGAAGAGAGAGAGAGAGAAAGCAGGGTTCTTGGCTGCACTTCTAACCACCTCCACAGCAGGGATGCTGAATCATGCCGCTCTTTGTGAACCTGACAGCGAATAACATGTCCATTACAGGCAAAGTCAGATACATGGAGCTTCATTAAAAGGTCTATATTGGTTTTACCTAACAAAGGTCTTCCCTGTACTCCGCTACATCAAAACAGGAGAAGCAGCCCATTCTTACAACGTGAAACAGACCTCTTATCCTGTTGGCTCTGAAATACAACTTCCTGTTGCAATACCGTCGCCCGGGGAAGCAGCATGCAAACTACCCAAGAGAAAATAAACATCTCCCTCCTGCTGAAAGTTACGCGTGAGATCAAGGATGGCCGAGACGGCCGTGAATAACCAGGCGGCCTCCGGCCGCGTCAGAGGTCCAAAAGGACTCTAGAGACGACTGTTGGGGTGGAGCGTCAGCTACTGGTGTATGCAGACTAGCCAGACCAGCCACTCTGATGTCAGGGCGTCGCTGAGGTTAAACATCGAGCACCGGGCTGCCATCCACCTGCTGGTCTTGACACAAAAAGAATCTGCCATGTAGTCTTTCTTAGTGAGAAATGGCGAGGGCATGTAAAACACCAGCAAACCAGATTTCCTCCTCTGTCTGTGTGTGTATAAATAAACGGTAACACTTAACATTAAGCGCACCTTCCTAATGCATTCATAGAACATTCATAAGCAGCATGCAAGTACACCGTAAAGTCCTAACATCCATTAACAGCTTTACTATACATTAATTGATCATACAATAATAATTTTGTAATTATTATATTTGTTATTAATGTATATTACAGGGGTCTCCAACTCCGGTCCTGGAGATCTACCGCCCAGTAGGTTTTCTATCCTACCCGGCTTCTGATGAGCCACACCGGTTCTCAGGTAAATACCAGGGCCAGGTGTGGCTCATCAGAAGCCAGGTAGGATGGAAAACCTACTGGACGGTAGATCTCCAGGACCGGAGTTAGAGACGTTAGAATGTTAAGGTAAACATACATGGTGTTTATGAATGTTTTATGAATACATTATGAAAGTGCACTGAATGTTTTATGAATGCAATATAAAAGCATTATGAAGGTGCAGTTAATGTAAAGCGTTACCAAACAAACACTCATACACACACACATATATATTTATAGGCACAGTTGAAATATGACCTTGTGCTTCGATATATTTCGTTTCCCACTTATTTATTCAACAACAGTTTAATCCATCGCACTTACAGTAAGTGATTATTTGGCAAGGGAAAGGAGGAGATTTTTGAATCTTTTTCCCCTTGACTAAAATCCTTAAATCCTGTATGAATAATGAGCAGGATTTATTTAGTTTTAAACGGCCAATATGAGCAGTTTTCCTGCTTAGGCTTTAATTCTGCCAGCATTACAAGCGGCATCACACTGCATGCTGGGGAATCATCCGGAAGTTCTTCCACAGGGTCAGAATACAGACTTGCTGGCAGTGCTGTTGCTACTTTGCATGCAAAATGCACTCGGCTGAGTAGATAAATTTGGAAGCTGGAGGTTCCCAGATACTACTGGAGCAAATTAGATAGCACCTGTGCCCTTAAACGGGGTACCTGTAGGGCATGGTAAAGTATTACATCTACAGTCTATGGTCAGCATTCAGGGCTAAAGCTGATTAATGGAGGCTGGACCGTCAGCTTCATAGCTTACAGGCCACGGGTCCCAGACTGAAACTCGTAACTCTTCCAAACACAGAGGCCTTGTTGCCATGGGTTGGAAATGCAAAACCATTGCCACAGGCACAAAACAGAACTACAAAATGAACTGCAATGTGTAACATAATTGGATAGGTCTGAGTTATATAGGTCCAATAAAATAAGCTTTTATAGGGCGCAAAGCCTCTAGTGGTGCCCCCTGCCGGATGCACCAGTCGCACAAACATGAGCAGTGCCAGCTCATCTGCCTGCCAGACTATTTCTCTCTTAAAGGATGATCTGTAGGTCCTTTTGGGGCTGTGGACCATGAGAGACGCAGATGACATGAGGCTGGGTTGGACTCAACTGCCAAGCTGCATGGAAAATAACCGAGAATAAGACAATTGATACGAGCAGCAAGGTAATCTAGACCATGTATTGAAGAGCAATCCACATCAGAACTAATCCAGATCACAAAGTCAAATAAAACTAGAGAAACCAGAAGCAGACGCCAAGCAGGGCCCAGACTCCAGCAGTTGACACACTGAAACACTCCTCAGAAGGAGCTCCTGTCCCAGAGGCTCACCAAGCTGCCACTGCTGTGTATCGTAGAGTTGTCTGCGATCCTCACCTTTCTTTATAGCTTTACTGTAGCTGTAGGCAGCAGAAGCAGCCAATCTGCTCCCTTTCATTTCACTAGTTAGATGTTCACGAGCCTCTGAACATTTCCTGTACCGCACTTTTTCATATCTCTGATCTGTGCCACATTCATCCTTTATGCAGAAGAATAATGCAAGAATAAGAAAGGCTGACAAAAAACATGAATAATTCCCTCTGTATAATATGGCAGTGCGAGATGGGAGCTGCTCTACCCATTACAAGATGATGGCTTCCACCAGCTCTGGGATTGGTGTTCAACTAGAATCCAGGACCTCAAGGCAAGTTCCTGTTGAAAAACAACTGATCTATAACTTAAAGCGCCGGCGTCTTGGAGAACTTTGAGGTGACTTGCTGTTATCTGTTCCTACGCATGCAGTGTTACCCATAATGTTTCTGTCTGATGAATCAGCCCTGGGGGGTCCCTTATAGATTCATTTGGTCCTTAACTACAATGGAATCGGCTTTTATCATCATGGCATTGATGATATCATCATGTGAGGTCCTCCCAACCCCTGCTCAGCTCAGATGCCATCAAAGGCAGGGAGCGAGAATCTCAACAGCGCCACCACCAAGTCATCAGCAGGACTGCGCTTTATCGACATCAGGCTCTGATTACAGCGTTCATCACACAGGAACCAGTAATCACATAAGAGCAAACTGAATCCACTGGGTGCCAGTGTGACTGGAAAGTAATTTAGACAGATGCTGGGGGGGGGGCGGCACTCCTGGAAGGCAGCAAAATCATGAGAATGTGGCCCCTGTGAGCCAAGCTCCTGAGAATTTTAATGCTGTGTTAATTTCATAGCCTGATGGCCTCCTGGGCATCACAACGCCAAAACAAAGATGACTCTGGGATAGAGGGCCATGAACAGGATGTATCTAATAACCAGGGCGAGCAGCCGTCCTTCCAGAAAGTTCTACACTGACTATTTTTTCTTTTCAGTTTTTTGAGAGATGAGGGCCCCAACGGGACAAGTGGATTGTTTTTTAAATCCACTTACAGCTGCTTCACAGCTTTTCAATCAGTAACACAATCAAGCTGTTTGTTTTTTTTCTGAATTGGCCTTGTTATCCAATTAGAATCAGACGGTGAGGCAATTTTAAACTTTTGTAAAGGGACTGGAAGGGGGAGAGCGATTTATGGGTAGACGACAAAGTGGCTGCATTCAGATAAACAAACAGATAGATATTTCCTTCAGATTTCAATGGCATGAGATGAGGGCCTGCAGCATCTCCCATGGAGGCTGCGTCTGAAGGCATCTCTGCAGCTTCAAAGTTATCAGACATTTCAGGTTTTAGTATCACAGAATTTCAGTAGGATAGCAGATTGGGAAGAGTATGGATAATGGGACATCAGATATATCAGGTACCATTATAGCTCTTCCTGTTGACAACAAATAACAGCCACTGACTAACAGACAGTGAGGCTGATGTTTTTTTTTTTACCAAAAGCCACTACGCAAGTAACAAAAAAATCCAACTATGCCGTAAGATGCAAGATATTACACCATGAATCTGGTCACTGGGCCACTGACCACGAAGCCAGATGTCATCATGTTCTATCCTCCCATGATGACCCTCCAGTTCTCCAAAAAGATGGATCTGAAGACAAAAGGGACACTTCCAACCAATCTACAACATGATACAAGCGAGTGTGCAACAATACTGAAATAGCTGAAAGCCACTCATCTGCAGAGTCTCGCAGGAATAAGCTCTGCTCTTTGACAAAACAAATTCCAGCGAAAAGTTCTACCATATATCCACTCTTATAGTAATAGTTCCATCTATAACGGTACCGAGGTTCATGGCCCTGGACAGAAAAGAATTAATTAAAGCATCAGTGATTCAGAGAGCTGAGGTCTCTTGAAAAGGTAGCTACTTAATTAGGTGGAAAGATGATAGGTTATTAAAACTCAGCTCCTTGCTAATCAGTGACACGGAAGCAGTTAGTGCTTGTAAAGTTTCTACTACTAATGTCTACTGGCCAGAGGCCACTTTCCACCTGAGAAGCATGAAGCAAGTTTTCCAGAGACTGTATTGGCAGATGCTCAGCTCCAGCTCTTTCATGAGGACCTCAGGCAACCTAATCCTACTGTTGACCCTCACTAGCTCTCTGTCTCTGTTGACTGTACCGTTGGTTTCACTTGATCACTTTCATCACTGGATGTTCCCTTCTTCTGTGGTATGCTTACTCCCTACTAGCTTCTCTTGGTGTTACTTGTATGACATTTCTCATGATAGATGCTCTAAACCAGACACGGGCAAACTACGACCCGCGGGCCATATATACAGCCCGTTGGGCTTTTTAATCCGGCCCGCCGAACTCGTCCACGCTCCAACGTACGAAGGAGTGAAGGGGGAAGGAGCCGGCCTCCGTCCTCGCGCTCTGCCTCGGAAGAGGGCCAGAAGACGTTCAGACGAGCGGCAGCCCGGCTCCTGACAGGCAGTGCATTTGGTCAGACGAAGCCGCACTTGGCGGAAGCGTACTGCGGAACTGCTTCGCCGTATTCCTTCATTGCAATTGCGGTCACTTTGCAGCCAAGTCGAGTCAACTTGCAAATCCGTGCAGGTAACTACACTCACTGGCACCAGCGATCTTTTACGTTTTTTTCCGTAGTTTCCGTAGCCGCGTTTCCAGACCTCCGGAGGATGGCACAGAAAATGCTGACAGTGTTTGGCTCAACCTATGTGTGTGAAGAGGCATTCAGCGTCATGAACATCAACAAAGCCCGTCACAGATCCAACTTAACTGACCAACACCTCGGATCTATCTTGAGAATTGCCACAACAAATATCACGCCAGACATCGATGCACTTATAAAAAATGGAGACCAACAACACTGTTCCCACTAAAACTGAATGGGAGTCTATTACTACGTTATTAAATTAATAAATTTGTACAATTATTTTTACAATAAACTAAGCACGATGTTGTTTTGCAGCCTGTTAAAGGCCAAATCTTTTCATGTAATGGTTTTTACATTTAATTTATATTAGTTCACACAAACACACCATTCTCATATTCTGGTCCGGCCCCTTTGTCAAATTTTAGAAACCGTTGTGGCCCGCGAGTCAAAAAATTTGCCCACCCCTGCTCTAAACCATGTTTTGTGTGGCTCTTGTCCTGAAAACTGCCTTGCACTTGATACTGGTCACTCACGGGATGTTCAGTCAAGCAGCACTTGTACCCTGGTTGGCCTCGTGCATTACCATTTGTACCACACTAAGTAAATGCAAATGTAACTAATGACTGTAAAGTGCTTGATAACTAAGCAGAAGGGCAGACTTCCAAATTAACACTAAAACAGCTACTCACCATTAGTACACACTTCAGTGGAGAATAGCGTAGAGGGTCCTCAATGATGTTCTCCAGAAGATGGAGACCCCTGAGCCCAGGCTTAACATTGCAGCACTTCCTAGTGATACCCTGAGCTTCATGAGCATTACGGTCATTAAGGACTAAGTTGGCCAAAGTCTCCTCGCTGGCCTTCTGGAGCCACTGCACCTCTCTGTGGTCCATGCCGGGCGTTTACATTGCATTTGGTCATGACTAGGACACATGCAGATCCCACCCCCCACACCCCCAATCATCTGCTCATGCAAGAGGTCAATGGAGTATAAAACATCAAAACCCCCGATGGAGCAACAGATACTACCCCACAGAGCGCATTGGCTCAGCAAGAGGATTCTGCACAGTACCTGTCCAGGCCTGGCCGTCTCACACAGGAAGGTCTCGTAGTCTATGGCGAAGATGGGAGCATTGTCATTAATGTCCATTACAGTAATGAGGACGATCCCCTTTCCCACTTGCGAGGGATCATCTGTGATAAGACAGAGAGAGAGAGCAGCCATGATGATTACACTGCTCTTACTATATACACTAGGATGATTATTGAGGACTGTTCATCAGGGCAAATGTTTTACCCGATTTACATTTAAATCATCCATCCACCTGTTCATCCATCCATCCATCCATCCATCCATGTATGAGGTGTGTTAATGCTTTTTCTTTTTTTCTTTTTTCTTCATTTCCTGGTATTTTACATCTTAATGTGCTGCCAGCCATATATGGCGGAGTGACTAATATCAGCTCTGGGTCTGTTCCCCCCCCCCCCAGCTTTCATTCTGTGTGATCACAGAACCATTTATCCTTCACTTTTCCCTCGTCGCCCCCCACGTTGATCTCCAAGATCACCCACACACACATGGAGACCCTTAATATCACACTCACCCCGAAATATTCATTAAACAAGTATGCTTGCTTCTTCTATTCTTTGGATTTGCTGCCGTCCCACAGCTGCCACGGGCAAAAGAAAATATCCACCCTCCCCCCGATGTGTGGGGTGATGAAGGGTTAACCCATGTCCCTGAGCCAGTAGTCAATACGCCTCAGAAGTGGCCATTTCCACCGAGTCACTTCATCATGCTTCATGACCATGGGTTCAAATCCAAGACCACCTCCTGATTGCTCATGGGACCCCAACAGCAGTTTTCTTTAAGCACCCCTGTCACCCTGACAGAGCAGTAACCTCGTTCTGACTCAGTGAGATCCTGAGGCTCTCTCACTGCAAGGACCACGGCTTCCCAGCAGATCCTTCCCCGGAATCGCTGCAGCGGCATTGTTCTCTATCACGGGTGATTCCAGTGTCGACAGGTTCGAAGCGCATGAGCATCTGCTGCCCGCTGCTACCCTGATAGGCTGTCACTGATTGCAGGTCCATTTGCAAATAAACTGCGCACATCTGCCAGTGAGTACTGCACACCTGCTGCTGACTTAACAGGCTGAGGAGGGGAGATGGGGCACTTAATTACATCAGTATCTTTCTCTCTCCCTCTCACTTTGTCTATCCCTCCATCCAGGCAGAAGAAGGGAGATGTATGGTGGGGGAGGGGCCCATCTCACCACCTGCAAGCCGTGTGACAGAAACATGACCGTCGAAAGCTGGACGTAGCTTATAGCAGACGAGATGTTGACAGATGTGCCCCAGCCAGAGGCATGACCTGTGAGAAGCGGAGGGCCCATGGCAGAGCAGCTGTAAGCTGTGTAGGCTCACAAGACCCCCAGACGGCCAGACAACCATAAATAAAGATCAGGTTGGAATAAGCCTGCAGGCCGCGAGCTGGCTCTGAGCTTAAGACGCAGAAATGTGTCCTCTGCTGTGCTTCTACAAAAAAAATGCCTCTGAAATTTTGAACTTCTGGGAAAGGAGTTTATCGCCGTGTTATTTTACGAAAGATGAATAAAATGTTTGTTAAGCTGGATGAAGGAATGACAGGGAGAGAGAGAGAAAGAGAGACAGAAAGAGGGAGAGACAGAAAGAGGGAGAGTCATTCCTAATCAAGAACAACTTAGACCAAAGAAAACTTAGGGCATCAAAGTCCTGGAATAAGCTGTCCAAGCTCTTAGATCAATTTCCTCACTTTTCAGACTTTAAATCGAAGCTCCACTGCAGGAACACTCACTCTCATTACCCCATGTAGATTCGTGGTGTGCTTTTTTCTAACCGTGAATTACTGTCAGAGACTTTAGCGAGTCCAATGCACCAGCTTTTGTGGCGTGTTTTAGCATCTCTGAGAGCTCAGTTGCCTAAAAGATAAATAGGAGAAGACATTTCAATCTTCTTTCCCACGATGCCCTTCAGGGCAACAGGACACCTCTGACAATGATCTATAGAGTGGAACCGCGTGCAGTGCTCGCCCAAGGCGTGTATACATGAGGAAGTCTCAGCAGAGATAACAATTACAAGCTGTTTCGCTCCTCATCATCCAAATCAATGCCCCCTCCATCTCCTGCCAGGATGCTACAGGGATGGTCGCCTTTGCTGAAGGTCACGGCACCAGTGACTGCGGCTGCTGCGTACGCAAGCGGAGGGTCAAAGCTTGGAATCAGGGAGAGGCTTTATCAGGCTGCTAGGCTCCTCCCAGACACCTCTGCAGGGTCTGATGAGGAGAAGGGCATCTTCTAAGCTGCATCCAAGAAAGCTTCGGGTATTAAGGTCTCTGAGAGAGCTCCGGTGACCCTTCAAAGGGGCACTGAGAGCCAGTGACACTCACATTCACCGCTAAACGGTCAGTGTGCATCTACTCACGGCTCTCCATGGCGAAGATGGTGAGATTGTGAACGGCGTTGACCTCTCTGTCCAGCAGCCTGGCTGTGCTGATGACCCCAGTCAAGGCGTCAATGTTGAAAAAACGCTCCAGGTCAGTGTTGCGGTCAATGGAATACCTGGATAGAGAGGGATTAGTGTGAGATGGGGAAATGTCAGCTATGCATTGAGGACCCCATCGACATCAACAGCAGATATGGACCTTACGAGTAAATACGATACAGTAGGACACACTCATCATTTGAAGCTAGTCATCTTTTTGTGGGTGACATGTTATGCATCTCTCTGATTTGACAGACACGGTGAGGCAATTAGCTCACCTTGACGGTGCGTCTGTCTGACTTATATCTGCTGAATGTCCTTCTCAGACAGATAGAAACAAATTAGGGTGAAATAAATTGTCTAAAATAACTCCATCTATCATGAGGAAAATAGGAAAAAGAGATAAATGCCATATCCTTCTGAATGTTGAAGAGGCCTCTATTACATCCTCCGTGGGAATAACCTCTTCTTGTTAAACAAAACTGCCATTTACGTCTTGGAGTTCCTGCAGAGAGATGCACGCACGTCTGCCAGCAAAGTTCAGGGGGCAGCAGAGTCCCTCAAGAGCCACTTTATGCCCTGTGTTCAGAGTATGTGACAAATGGCAGCCTGAAGACCACGAACGCAGCTGTAGCAGCATCTGAATGGAGATGGGGGGCGTGCAGTCATGTGTCCACTTGTCTGTTTTTCTTTAATAAAACTCAAATGTAACTTTTTGTCTTAAAGATACAGAAACACAGAAACTTTTCATTAATAAAGTTTCATTGTATTGTCTTGCATCTAACACTGCAAAGAAACACCTTCTTTACACAGCAGCAGTCAGAGGGTGTGTTCAGTACATCTAACACTGGAAAGAAACACCTTCTTTACACAGCAGCAGTCAGAGGGTGTGTTCAGTGCATCGAACACTGGAAAGAAACACCTTTACACAGCAGTGGTCAGAGGGTGTGTTCAGTGCATCGAACACTGCAAAGAAACACCTTCTTTACACAGCAGCGGTCAGAGGGTGTGTTCAGTGCATCGAACACTGGAAAGAAACACCTTCTTTACACAGCAGCGGTCAGAGGGTGTGTTCAGTGCATCGAACACTGCAAAGAAACACCTTCTTTACACAGCAGCGGTCAGAGGGTGTGTTCAGTGCATCGAACACTGGAAAGAAACACCTTCTTTACACAGCAGCGGTCAGAGGGTGTGTTCAGTGCATCGAACACTGCAAAGAAACACCTTCTTTACACAGCAG
>JABFEB020000102.1:1220877-1234912 GCA_019775895.2 Stomatorhinus ivindoensis
TTCAGCATTAGTTCAAATACAAGAACTCGTGGCCATAGGTGGAAATTAGCGGGAGAACACTTCAGACTGGATTTAAGTTATTAAGTTCTTCCCAAGCGAGATTGATGGGCCGAATGGCCTCCTCTCGTTTGTATAGTTCTTATGTTCTTATGTAAAACACCATTATAGCACCCCAATTAGGCCGACGGGTGTCTCTTTGAAGCCCTGATCATCGGAAGGACTGTTGCACCATTACACCAAATTTCATGATTATAGGTCATATACAAGGGTAATTAAAGCCTGCTGAAATTTGGTTGGCTGTTGTCAGCCATGTTTTATGTGTAGATTAATGGGAACATCTCACCATGAATACGGATACAAAATTTCATCTCTCTGTGTCCAGTGGTTTCTGGGTTATAAGCTATTTTGAGTTATAGCGTCCCCTATGGTGTTATTTTTACAAAATTTGCGGAGTGGCCTCAGAACATCATCTGAACTACACATAGCGAATGTGGTGAAAATCGGTACTTCTGTTGATGAGAAATTGGTCAATAAGTGCAAGAAGGTCACACTCAAGAAATTCCTTTGTAACAGCGGAATAATTTGACTGATCTTATGAACAACTTTTATCTGCTTATCTGTTTATGGTCTCAAGATGCTATACTTCATATTTTGCATGAATTGGATGAACCGTCTAGGACAAGTTTGAAAAAGCAGATTTTTCACATTATGCAAATTAGCAAAAAATCTAAGTAGGCGTAGCTTCATAGTCCCAATTGCAGTATTTTTTGGCATTAGCCAGGCACTATTAGTAAAAAAGAATCTTGTTACTATGACTCTGAAATATAGGCTAAGAGGTAAAACATTGCACTATAGCGCCACCGCCAGGCTGATGAGTACGATTTTGCTATCTGAGTAGTGGGAGGAATTCTGCACCACTACCACTAATTTGGTATTTCTACACCTTGTGCTCTTTGATCCGCATATTGTTTTATTCCAGAAGGAGAACAATGACAAAAACAATCTTAACAAACACAATAGGGTTCCAGCAATACATGCTTGAACCCCTAACTGGCAAGAATTTCTTCTGTTCTCCAAAAGGTTACTGATGCGTTGTTGCATGGATAGATGAACACCGCTTCAGTTCCCAAACCTCAGCTCAGAGGCAGCTCAGGCTTTGCATACTGGTTACATTTCACCACCAGCTCACTTAATTAATCAATTTAATTAGGTAAAAATCTCAATGAGGTATTGATTAGACATATGAGTTGCGCTAGTGGTGAAGTCAAGAAACACCAGTGCACATGATGGAAGCTGAAAATACTGGGGTGACTTTAGCAGACGCTTTGAAATGGCTAAGCTGACACACCTTGACAGGCATAATATCATGGTTCTACACCAACATGAAGATCATTTAAACATCATTTTCTTTGAGTGCCGAAGACTTCTGCACAGTGCTGTATGTTAAAGTGTGAACTGAGCTCCGAGGAGCGAATGTGAGGAGTTGGCATGCAGAAAGCACTCATGTGGACGGGCCCAGAACAGTTCACATAATATTCTGGGTAAACATTTAGCCCAGGGGTGTCAAACTCCAGTCCTGGGGGGCTCGGAGTCCTGCACATTTTTGGGTTTCACCTCATTTAACGCACCTGTTTCAACTCCTTGTGCTAACTACCACAAAGCTCTTGAGCTGAATCATTTGTGGTGGAACTGGGAAAGAACTGGAATTTGACACCCCTGTTGTAGAAGATTAGCATAAAAGTTGGTACCGTCCACAGTGTGGGTGGCTCACGTCCACAGTGATGAGGCTCTGCCTATGAGTGTAGCACTACACCTCGTAACCTCGTGGACAGCCCAGCTCATACTTGTGGTGTCTTCCTGGGCTTCCCCTGGCTCCTGTCAGCCTGAATGGATGGCACTGGCACCACTGTGGTGTGACAGTGTGTATTTTATGTGACTGAGTGGTGCTGTCCTGGTAGAGGAGGCTGGGGGATGATTTATGGGAGCTGGCAGGGAGAGGAACAGTGCAGGTGGAACGTGGTCCTGCTGAAACCTCGCCGCCCGTCATTGATGCTGCTCCGCAGCTAGGAAACTTGCCCCCCAGTCCCCCCCATCATTATCTATATATCACCGCATCCCGAAACAGCCTCGGCCTTGTGCTTTAACCCGAAACCATGCGGGAGACTTTAGAGTTGAAAACATACCCAGAGAGGATGGAGATTACGGAAGGGAGGATACGGACCACCGTTCCTGGTGACTGAAAAAGTCTCAATGACAGAGTCTCCATGTGGAAAACTCAAACATACAGTACTTGTAAAGGCAATGTCACCCCAGTATTAAAAAACATAGTTATGTAAGGACAGGCCAGTGCAAAAACTCAAAAATCACAGCATCAAACCACATACCCACATGGTCTTCAAGGAACTACGAGTTATTCTGTTATCAAAATCCATAGGAAAGCAAGTTGACAGGTCAGAATACCGCAGTCAAGAGCTGAGGGACTGCTGCAAGGATATGTTCATTCCTGCCAGGTGGGTCTCTGGTGCTCCCAGCTAATGAGGGTGGTCAGAACCACCATCAGCTAAAGGGACTCAACAATCTGGTGTTCCTGTAGCTCCAAGCCAGTACCTCCATGTCTGTATCTACTGCAATGTCAGCCCAAGTGATCACTGTGGTCTTAAGCGTGATGCTTTTTTTCACAGCAGGACAGCAATCCTTCAGGGAGACGATGCTCGGCACCGCGGGATAGTGTCTTAATCCAGTCTGAGACATATTCTGACAAAGCGGCCAGTCTTACAGTCCAGCACGTTGCATGGTTCCTTGGCAGAGAAACAGAAGAGCTTTCTTTTGCTTGACACTCGTACAGGACACCCGTCTGGTTCCTGGCTCTTGTGTACTTTGTTAGTCTGTCAGCAAGGTCAGTCTAACTTTTGCATTGTTTGTAACATGCCTCCTGCACATTTTATTGCATACTGATGTCAGCTATGTCGTTCATAATTGATGATCAGGAATCTTTCACTCATTCAGTCAGGCAGCTTGTGTATGGCCCCCTTTACCTTTCTTTCAGGTTCAGTTTGCCTCCAAATTCCTCACATCACGTACTTCTGTTCAACAATGTAACAGCATGGAGTACAAGAAAAACCAGACACAGCGGCCCAAGCGTATCCAAGTGGAAGAGTGCTCTCTCATGCACTGCTGTCTGTGGGATGTTTCTTACAAATGGATTTTACAGATGGTGCCTTAGCAAACAGCGATGCAAGTTATGTCTCAAGGAATTTTCTTTTCCACTTTGCAGTCTGATTCAATAAATCGATGTTTCTCTCTAATAAGTCCTGGCTGCTCTGGACATACTCATGAATACAGATTTCACTTCATGCTTGAAGTGATCAATTCTGTAAGGAAAAATTAATATCTCATGAAAAAAATAACATAATTATAAATTGTGGCAAACATCTTTACATAACAATGTGTGTGAGAGATTACCTTTGTATCACCTCTTGAATATCTGGTTTGCTTAGACCCTGAGAGGTACAATAAACCCGATTGTGCATTTTATTTCTCTACAGCACATGAATAATTGTAATATTTCCACACAGACAGATATATCTACTTCTTTTATATATGGGCCTCTTCTTCGACCTTGTGTGTTTTATGATGAGTAAAATTCACTGAAAAGCTTTTCAATTAAAAGTGTTTGCGTGTGTGTGCCTGTCTGTGTGAGTGACTCTCTTTGCCTGTGTGTGTTTGTAACTCAATGTGTGTCATTGTGTGGTTCTATATTTGTAACTGTAAGTATGTGTGTGGTTTTGTGTCTGTAACTGTGTGTGTGGTTCTGTGTTTGTAATTATGTATGTGTGTAGTTCTCTGTCTATGACTCTGTAAGTAGTTCTGTGTCTGTAACTCAGTGGGTATATGTGTGGTTCTGTGTCTGTAATTGTGAGTATGTGTGTGGTTCTGTGTTTGTAATTCTGTATGTGTGTAGTTCTGTGTTTATAACTCTGTAAGTAGTTCTGTGTCTGTAACTCAGAGGGTATATGTGTGGTTCTAAGTCTGTAACTGTGAGTATGTGTGTGGTTCTGTGTCTGCAACTCTGAAAGTATGTGTGTGTGTGGTTCTGTTGCTATAATTCGATAAGGGCATGTGTGGTTCTGTTTCTGTAACTACGTGAGTGTGTGTGTGGTTCTGTGTCTGTAACTCAGTGAGTGGGTGTGTGATTCTGTGTCTGTAACTCCGTGAGTGTGTGTGTGATTCTGTGTCTGTAACTCCGTGAGTGTGTGTGTGGTTCTGTGTCTATAACTCACTGAGCACGTGTGTGGTTTTGTGCCTGTATCTCTGTGAGTGCATATGTGGTTCTGTGTCTGTAACTCAGTGAGTGGGTGTGTGATTCTGCGTCTGTAAGTCTGTGAGTGCATGTGTGGTTCTGTGTCTGTAACTCCTTGAGTGTGTGTGGTTCTGTGTCTGTAACTCTGTGAGCTCATGTGTGGTTCTGTTTCTATAACTCTGTGAGCGTTTATATGGTTCTGTATCTGTAACTCCGTGAGTGTGTGTGTGATTCTGTGTCTGTAACTCCGTGAGTGTGTGTGTGATTCTGTGTCTGTAACTCCGTGAGTTGGTGTGTACCTTTGTGTGAGTATACTGTAAGTGCCACACTATGCAGTGTTTATTTCCCTCTCCTGTTTACACTCTGGCACCCGGGTCTGTTGCGTCTGATGAAGAGTGATAAATGTGACATCACTCCCTCTGAAGATCATTAAATGTCAGACGCTGCCATGTTGGGTGGCACAGCCAGCTGGCAGGAAGTCGATGGTGTGACGAGAGCGCGGGCCTGCCGGAGCCAGGGGCCGAAACGAGCCGCCGTGAGGGGCTCGTCAGTCTTCACACGGGCCACAGAGTCCGAAACACAGAGCAAATAAAGCAGCGACGCCAGATCCTGAGACAACTGACATTCCGGATAGTTCTCATGCAGCACCCTGTCGGGATCAGTCGGCTTAAAGCCAATGCGTTTCTCACACTGTGGTCCCCAGTGGTAGCTCCCCACCCCCCCCCCTTTCCATGTGGCACCAAAGTACCCCCTGAATTTTCTGACATTCTGAGCTGCTTTATTGCAGGACCCCGATGGCAAGATGTCGAAGGACAATCCACAAATGGCTTTGATTAATAGCTGCCAGAGCCTTAAGGCTCACAGAGACTCCTGTGTGAGGATTATTTACGGCTCTCAGAGCTCCTGTCATCCATCGATGCATCTCACTGAGGAGTAATGAACTTCGGCCATGTCGTGTCTTGGACATGAAATGCCTATAATCTGCTTTGGTGCTCGGAGTATCCCTGACCGTAGGGCTGACAGATAGCAGACTCTGAGGCTGGGCCCCTTCCAGCCCTGGGAACCGTATGATTTAATAAAAATCAGGGGGGGGTGTCAGCAGGGATTCGTCAATCCCGGCTTCGTCAGTGGCCCCTGTGCTGTTGATTCCATCTTGGGATGTGACCTGAGCATGTGATGGATGACGAGACAGTCATCCGAGTCACACGCGGGGTGTATGCAGTGTGCAGCGCGGCGCTGTGGCGGTGCTGACTGATTGCCCCGGATCTGATGGCCAGAGGGCCACAGTCCAGGAAAGGATGGCATGTCGAAAATGTTACGGAATCCGTCCCTGGGTGGCAGCCCTTACTGGGGGCACGCAGCTGGAATGTGGCCCGCGATTGTCTTGATTTCTGAGGTTCAGGCCCCAGGAATTTTGAACAATCTGAACCTGGCTAACAGGCAGTCAGGTTCCTGCCCTACTCTGTGTAATGTAAATGATCCAAGCTTAATAATCTTCATATTGTGGGGACTTTGCAAACATCTCAGCAAGGATGCAAGATACACAGGCTGTGTTCAAATTTAACATGCTGTATCTGTGTGTGTTTTTTTTTCTGTGTGTGTGTGTGTGGATTATGTTTATATTATGTCTTGGGAACCAAATTACCCCATGATGCAATAAAAACCTATTATTTAGATTTTTCAGCCCCCTACAAAGATCTGTGAATGCTATCAAAAAACTAAAAATACCCAAAGTCTCGTAATTTGTTTGGTTACTTATGGTTAAGGTTAGGGCTGGGTTGGGGTTAAGGTTGTCATGTTGGGATTAGAGTTTTCCCCATAGAAATAAATGGAGAGTCCCGATAAAGATATAATTGCAAACCTGTGTGTGTGTGTGTGTGTGTGTGTGAGAGAGAGAGAGAGAGAGAGAGAGAGAGAAAGAGAGAGAGAGAGAGGGAGAGAAAGACAGAGAGACTGCGAGAGAGGGACAGAGAGAGATCTGTGTTCATTCTTCCTTCCTGAGCGGACTGAAGGCTTACGTGGTGCTTGGGGAAGAGCGGCAGTACACACTGGTCTCGTTGCTGCCGCACGCGGCCCTCAGTGTGCCTCGTCTTTCATCTTCACTAAGAATGACTGTATTCCCAGTCTTCTCAGAAAGTACAGATCAGAGGCTATAATCCTCACCATTTCAAGAGTCACTGCAGATTTCGTCTTAAGAAACCTGTAACCCCCGGTGTTGTAATAGAAAGTCAAAACATGAAAACAAATAAGCTAATGATTATAATATTGCCACAAAGGATTCTGGGAGTCTGATAAAGCATCTGAGAGATTACAAGGCCATGTAACACCCCACCCGGCACTACCAGGGTTTTTTGCTGGAAGGATCCTGAGTCTGTAGGGCATGACACGACTATAGCCAAACAACCAGGAAAACACAAATAAGAGTGGTAAAGGTAGTGGGCCCAGAGAGCGTGTGGACGCCATTTAAAGGCCACTGTGCAGCATTTAGAAAAGCCAGGAGTCAGAGGATGCAAAACTGCAAGGACCGTGTAATGAAGAAGATGGCCTCATGGATGCAATAAACGCTGCATGATCAGTACAATCATTTCCCACTAATCTACGCAAATGAAAAAATCACAGAAGAAGGTTAAGCAAGCCTTTAGCCAATCAGAGCGATGTTGTGTGTGTTACAGGCCATTACATCATTCTGCTCTCCGTGTGATAATACGGTGCTCTGGGTGGCGTATTTCACAAACCATACGTTTTTTCGTAAAAGTTTTCCTGCTTCCTCTACAAAATATTATATCAACCTGACAACCGATACTTTTGATTTGTTGCAAAATTCGGTACGATTCAGATTAAATTTTAAAAGCCAATTAAATAACAGGACACACTCCTCCTGCTGACCACAGACAGTGGTTAGCGTTAGGAAAAACCGCACCTCCTGATTCTGTTGTATCTGCTCATTAAAAATAATAACCAATTCATTTTTTGACTAAAACACATTCCGGTCTCACAAAGCTAGAAAAAAGAATAAAAGGTTCATTAGTATGGAGAATTGTGCTCTGTTTAATGAGAATAAAACCTCACTGATGCATCATAAGGGGGGCTAATGATAGTCATGTAACTTATATTTGATTATTTGCACTTATTTTGCCCATCGGCACTTTACCCTGGATAAGTTATGGATTGGACTCGCCGCCATGCAGATCAGAATGGACTTGGGCAGCAGTAACGTATCTAATTCCGTTCTCATATATGAAGAAAGATCCTACTGTCATCACTGATGTCTCCTTGAAGACATCACAAGATTGTGGCGTTGAGTCTGTCACTGCCTCAGACTGACAGGCCGCTCCTGGGCGATGATGGGTTTGCAAAAGAATCCTCTAGAAGGTGCGATACGAACCACTCTCCTAAAGCGGTGACTTTTATGGAGATCTAACACTGCGCTTTACTGGGATTTTACAGGGGACTGGCATATCTGTAGAAGTTTAAAAAGAGTTCATCATTAAGAATGTTTGCCATCTGCATTCTTACATTCCAAGCAGTACAAGGAGAGGCCCTTGTTTAGCAAACTGAGGGGCATCACTGTGGAGAAGGCCCATTCATCTGCGTAGCTCCTGGAGATCCCTCTGGAGCAAACATTTGCTGGAGGAAAGAGGTCAGTTGTGTCCGAGGAGTCTGCTGTGTCCCGATATGACGGGGCTGCTCATTGCCTATTCACGCCGCATCGGTGGGAATTTTACACCTGTTTGTTCAAATTAATATATCGAAATAAATAAATAAGCTCGGAGAGAATGCTCTGTATACTGCATACGGCTGGTCCACAAATCCGAGCTGCTTTGGAACAGAGCAGCATCGATGCATAATTATATGAAACTAAAGTTCTTCTTGTTTTTTTAAATGACAAACATGGAACATGATCCATGATGCAACCTAAAAAAAAAATCAGCATTGTTTTCAAACGAATGGGACTGATGGCGCTGGTATGGGAATCCCTCCTTCTCCTGTGTTCGGGTTTGACCCTGAACAAACAGACAGGACATGGCTGATAGAGACATAGCCACACACAACAGGAGCCTAAGTGAAATATTCATGAGAGGCGTTCTCCTCCAGCCCCGCATCTCCTGAAGCTTAAGGGGTCAGATGTGGCCCAAACTTCACTCCTCCCTTCTTCCTCTCAGAAAAATGAATTAAACTTTAATATAGAATGACTAAATATTTCATGTCCGTGGAATTGAATTCAGTGCTTTTTATATCGTGGGCTTTACATTAATTGTAGGGGTTGAACAATGTTTATAATTAATCCCCCCCTCCCCCCCCCCAATACATACACACACACACACACGCACACATCTCAACAGTGAGTGGTCATCCCTGGTGGCGAGACGGCCATGAGATTGGCTCTTTTCTGTGGCTGCTGCAGAGGATTGAATGGGGATGCTTGGGGGAAGTTAGGATTTATGGAGAATGTCTTTAATGTAAATGATAATGGGCCATATTCAAGCCTGTCAGCGTGATAATCACCTTTCTGCTCAAATTATTGGTACTGGTGTGTGAGCGTGTGCGTGTCCCTATGAGTGTGTATTTGTGTGTGTTTGAGTGATTATTAATGTGCATTATTTTCGTATGTTAATCTGTGCTTGGTGTGCCTGTGTGTCTGTATGCCTGTATACGTGTCCGTACTTGTGTCCGTTTGTGTGCCTATGTGTGGGCTCTTGTGTGTGCATGTCTATTTGTGCCTTTGTGTGCTTGTCTGTGTGTGCCTGTGTGCCTGTGTGTGCATGTCTGTGTGCCTGTGTGTGCTTATCTGTGTGTGCCTGTGTGTTCCTGTCTGTGTGCCTGTGTATGCATGTCTTTTGTCTGTGCCTGTGTGTGCATGTCTGTGTGCCTGTGTGTTCATCTCTGTGTGCCTGTGTGTGCCTATCTGTGTGTGCCTGTGTGTTCCTGTCTGTGTGCCTGTGTGTACATGTCTGTGCACCCGTGTGTGCTTGTCTGTGTGTGCCTGTGTATGCATGTAGTTTGTGTGTGCCTGTGTGTGCATGTCTTTTGTGTGTGCCTGTGTGTGCATGTCTTTTGTGTGTGCCTGTGTGTGCATGTCTGTGGGTGCCTGTGTGTGCATTGTCATTCAGCCAGTCTGGAGTTCAGATGAGCAGGACTAGGAGAGAATCCATGCAGAGCGACACACCAACAAGGCTGCGAAACACATTTACATGTGAGCTGAGCGTGACTCCATGCCGCTGCTCTTTTAAGTCTTCCTGACTCTCCACGCTCCTAGCTCTGTCTGTAACTGCAGTAAGGTAAATGTTTTTTGAAAATCCCCATCACTGTATGCTGACCCCAAGCAGCCCACAAGCGGGGAGTTACTGGCGGCCTCGGCAGCAAGGAACCACAGCGATTAATCAGAATCAAAGTGCAGCGTAAAAGCTGCATGAAATAGAGGCTCTGTTAAATAACACGAGGAAACCCAAGAGGCCTGCAGGATATCCTTAAGAACACGAAGAGTCTTTACAAGCCAGGGAAGAAAGCACAGCAAGGTCACCACGAAGTTTCCGCAGCCAGAGGCTACAATTAAGCTCGATCTGTCACATTAGAGTAATGCTCTCTCTCTGAATCCCGTAATGCCGTTTTTTAAAGTTTTATGACCATCATTAATATTCACATGTTTAAAAAAACCTTTAAAGATGAGGCATAGTGTCATGATCCGCCCGTCTGAGCCCCATGTGTGCCACGCCCCCCCCCCTCGTTACCTCATGTCTGCTCCTGATGGAAACCACCTGTTGTTGATTCGTGCCTGATTGTCTTCCCCTGTTGTGTATCAGTCCATGCCTGTCTCATGTATTTAGTCCGCGTCTGAGTCCATCTCCCCAGATCGGTCATTGTGGTGTACTGTGGCGTTACTCGGCGTTCCTGTGTCTGGCCTTCGTTTTGGAGATTAAACCCTGTTTTCCCCCAATATCTTGCCCGCTGGCCATTCTGCCTGCCCCACGCCGCCTACACCCTGCACGCCGCGTGACACATAGACAGACAGGCAGACAGATTCCAAATGTAAACCTGCTGTCCCCTTGTGAAAGAGATCTGTGACAGGTCCAGCCATGTGTTCTGTAGGATGACAAAAAATTATGTCACCCCCTCCCCAGGCCCACTAGGCACTGAGGAACCCCCAACCGCACGCAGTAAAGCCCCTTCCCTGCTTTTCCAGATGGTAGGCATCTTCTTTATAATTCAGGTCATATTAGTGATGATAATGATTCACTCCACAGCCCTCAGAAAAGCGTGGTCCAACACCTCAGAACGTAGCACATTAGCCTCTACATTTAGCTGGACCACCTCTCAGTTAATGGTGCAAAGGTTACCTTAATAGCAGGAGTGGTTTTACGACAATCTCTGCCCACAGCTACATTTCAGTGCTGGACATGAGTTATTATAATACACATATAACTGTGCGAACTGAGGAGAAATAAATAGCAAGTCTTAATGAGATCATTAAATCCGAGACAATAATGGGGAAATGGCTAATGGCTGATTAGCTTGCTCCCACAAACATCCTATTCAGACACAATTAGCACACATTTATTTGGATAATCAAATGATCCCTTTTGGCACAGAAATAATCAGTCACGTGGCTGGGAGAGATGAAGAGACTCCTAAACAGCCCAATGCTGGTGTAGCAGCCTTGATACATCCTTCTCAAAATCAAATATTTCAAGTTCAAGTTTGTCCCCAGAAGACAAATGTTCATGCTGCATTCAGCCTGCAGACTGAATCCTACACTCAGCTAATTCTTAACCTCTTCCTTTTTCTCGTGGTCAGCCATCTCACTTATATCTTGAAAAGATTAAGTGCAAAGCAAGAATGGTCCTAGTATTCTATATATTTATATTGTGGAAAGGCAACCAGCAAGGGGGGACATTATCTTACCAACTAAACAGGGTTTAAGCTGAGCTTGAACTCTGAAACTGACTCAGATGTCATACTCCAAGACTACTAATAGGAGGAAGCATTGTGCACTCCGAAAGAGAACTAGTTTGTCCCCCAGGGGTCCCTGGGAGAATGCAGCTCAGTGATAAGGTGCCCAACAATGTAGACCCTCTAATCCACATGTTTTCAGCAGCCAATTCCATCTTGTTTGTCAGTATATGCACTGAACTCCTCTTTCCCGTAGAGTCCCACCACTGAAAACAGAAATCCCATGCAGCCGTCTCTCTGAATTAGTTCTCTTTTATCGTTTTCCCTTCACAGTCCCGCATGGCCACAAATCTTCCTCATTTCTGCAAGCGGTGTTTGGCAGTGCAGAATTGCTCCTTTGCAGTGAAGTTTAACGCCTCGTGTCTTCTCCGATTCCCTATGGAAGTACCATGGTCTCAAAGCCTTGCCAATTTCTATCTAATGTGTAATTGCAGCCTGCTGCTGGCTTAAACGAGACTGAGTGAAACGTTGCGAGTGATGTTGACGTGTCTTTACAGAAGAACAGAGTCTCCAATTCTGGTAGATCTCCCCTTATTGGACTGGGCTTCGAGAAGCCAGAATCCATTAAATTATACATGTAAGTGTGCACATTTTTTTTCCGCAGTCCTCTGCAAATATATGATCAAATGAACTAATGGAAGAAAGATCCCCACAAACTTAACAGAAATTATATAAGTGAAATTAAGAACTAGTTGAACATTTGATAGCTCATAATAATAATTTAGTATTAACTACATATAGTTCAGATGCTGCTCTGGTGTCAAATTGGTGATCCATCCTGTATGCACGTTAAGCAGCAAAGGTGGTTGTGTCTTTACAGTGTCATCTCTTGGTAATAACTGTGACTGGTCAGCTCCCAGAGAAAGTGTCCACCTGGTCTTCCTCTCTTCATCTCCATCCAGCATTTTGTATACAGTCATCATGGGAGAGTGCTGTGGCAAACAGGAGCAACTGAAATGCGAGTAAAGGCGTTTCACGGTCATGACCAAGGTGCTCTGTGTTGCCCCCTGCAGGCATCACGATGGTTTGCTGTATGGTCCATGTTCTGCCCTTCCCTTACACTTGGTACTTACAGATTTACTAATCAGTCAGTCCATGCACTGTGTAGCAGACAAGCTGCCCGAGATCTTACAGGCAGTTTGTCCCCATAAATAAATTAACACAGAGCAGCCTAAGTAGTGGAACGTTGCCCTCGCTTTGCTGATACTGTTGCTGCTGCCTGGTTTCCATTTGGAATGAACCGTTTTAAAAGTTAATGTATAAGGAGCAAAAGCAGAATCTGGCTGTAAACTGAATATTCATTAGAGTGCCTACAAGAAAGCTACACAGGACTTACCACCCAGAATACATAATTCATATCAAGCAACATGCTTGAGAATTTATAGAATTAGACAGAAGCTTTTGTATATCTAAATGAGCGGATTACTAAGGGAATCAAATTTGTAAACCTACATTTTGCACTGAAATCCAACTCGATTTACCTGATTTAGCATTACAATCCTATTTAACCCTAGTATATAATTAAAATCATATCTAATTAGAGGCTAACTAGATCCTCCAGAGTAGCTCCTCCCTCAATTTCAACAACATTATTACGTTTAATCCTAAACAGCCAACCAATACCTAACAAGAGCAAAGCCCATTGGTAGCTTCCGCCCCTCGTTTGGTCCTTGTAGGAAGTATTGGCAATGCAAGGCCAAGTACACCGTGCATGAAGCGAGAGTACACAAGCCACTGGAGTCAAACGTCACTCAGAAATCCACAGGTAAGACAGATTAAAGGTTCTGCTGATATTAACAAGGTTTAAGGTTCTAAGATCATGTCCTAGTTCAGATAGTATGGCCATAAATATCGCCTCTGGTCAAGAACAGGGAGAAAGGAAAAACATTATGCTTATAATTTCTGAATAAATAGCTGAAATTACTTACTGCACCTATTCCTGCCACGAACTTGTGGCATTGATCTTTCATTGTGAACCAGCTGCAGATGCACGAGACACTTCACTCGAAATATGAAACGCATTTTATTCATTTAGGAGAATGACGACAATGGTTATGTGCTTTGGTAAGTGTTCGTGAAACAAGGGCTCTTGGAGTAATTAACACCACCCACGATCCTCAGTGGAGTAGTCACTTGGGCTGTCATTTTCAGCACCTCAGGTTCTACACAAATCATCCCATGTAATAAAAACAACATCCGTTCCCCTGCTAGTCTGTGAAAGCATTTGGTCTCTGATGGCTCCACACTGACTTCAAATGAAGCAGCTGGAGACCAGTGTCTGTAATTAGTAAAAAACAGTATGTCTGACACTCACTGCAAACACACTCAAATTTAACTTCTCAGCCCCAAGTGTTTCGCATGTCTTAATTAAGGACAAGCTATTGTTTAGCAGTAGGGTTAAATTCATTCATTTCTGATTAGAGTTGCAGAGATTAGTTTCAAACAGAATCTATTAGAAAGAGCTGTTTGCGAGCATGCAAGCATGTAAGCACAACCTGACGTGCATCCAAGATCTCTAAGCAAAAGCAGGTTAAAGCCGAGGGCAGGTAGACTCATGCATTAATGAATTAATGTTGAGTGCGGGTGTCACGGGCGGGGGAAAGGAGAGAGCCGGACCCAGTAATGCAGGCAAAAGGAGATCTTTAATGGAAGTCACCGGGAGATGTAAGGGAGAGGTTAGTCTCTTAGTGGGATACCGGATTGGGTTTCTCAGGAGGCGAAGGGGTCTTCGGGAGGAGGAAGCCGGGCGGAGGTATCCAAGTGGGCGAGGCGGTATTCGTGGTCGAG
>JABFEB020000102.1:1244602-1262582 GCA_019775895.2 Stomatorhinus ivindoensis
AGGTCTGTGAGAGCCAGAGATTTTCCTTGTTTGAAGTGACCAAATACTTATTTCCCACCCTAATTTACAAATAAATTCATTAAAAATCCTACCATGTTAATTCATGGATTTTTTTTTCACATTCTGTCTCTCACAGTTGAAGTGTACCTAAGATGAAAATTACTGACCTGTGTCATCATTTTAAGTGGGAGAACTTGCACAATCGGTGGCTGACTAAATACTTTTTTGCCCCACTGTAGCTGCACACGTAAATGGTCTTAACATGACAGTATCAATGAAATTTAATGTAAATCCAAGTATGGTGAAGCTGACCTGGAAAAGCAAGTTGACTGAATCAGGTTCAACAAAAATGCACTCTTGGGGTTGTGATTTTAAAGTACCAAGCACATTTTGTGACATAATCTCATATTTCACATTTATGATTGCCACAATGTTAGACATCCTGGGCATATATGAGGATTGCTAAATAAGAACAGGTCAGGTCAGAATGTCATGTGCGTTCCAGAACCTCTACAGCACCATTGACAACCTCTAGCTCATCTCCAGCATTTGGCTGCATTGACTGTACTGGACTTACCGGAAACCAGATGAATATATCTACTGAGCAGAGCTGCACTGAGAGTCCTTCTCCACTGTCTAGAATATGAGCTACGTGACCACAGAGTGGTCAGCTACCAAGCCTGGCTCAAAAGACAGCATTAATGGGCTTCAGGTATCAATACTAGAGCAAAAATCAACAATAACACCATAATAGACAAAAATTAAAGCACATCTACTGTGCAGAAAACTGAACATCAATCTCCTCTCTTTGTGAGTGGGCACAAAATGATACCCCTCTAGTGTATGATGAGATCCACAGAGGGCTGCAGTCATCAATGAGAAGAATAATTGAGATTTGACAACAGCCATTATTGGTATTTATAAGTGCTGTTTGATAATTAGCCATGAAACATGTCACTAGACAGCCCCCACGGCTTTCTCTACTCCTAATAATTATGCAAATGAGCTAAACTGACATGAGCAGTCAAGGAGGAGAGCTTGAACAGGCCGAGATATCCACAATACTAAAACTCCATATTGAACTTTAATGTTATTTACATTTAAGATATTTGGCCGGTGTTTTTGTTATTTGGTGAGATTGAAAAGAGTACGTGTCTGAGAATCAGAATATTAATAAGTCTTCAAGTTCACTGGCAAATCAGGTAGCACTTCTTTCATGAATATTAATGAGGTCCACCTAACCACCCTATAAGATGAAAATTCATGTCCAGGGAACCCTGGATGCATGGTACCCTTACAGTTAATTCTCGTTTTACAATCGTCACACATTTGACACAAGTGTATTCAAGTGTTTTTCAACAAAAGTTACAGCATGCTAAGCTAAAGTCTGTTAAAGTTCAAGCAAACAACATGATTTCACCGTTCACACGAATACAAAAATGAAGTCAAAGTGCCAATGGTTTCCAGAAGCCGATGTCGCTCATGAGCAGCGTGACATGTAGCGATGAGCATATCATTTCATTTTTAAAGTAGACGTGTGCGATGATGCAGAGTGGCTGCCATGCTTTGAATGTTGGTGCCCTTTTCTTCACTTGGCATTGTACTGTGACTTGCAGCATTGGGTCATACGGGTCGCATAGCTAAACCTGGACAAACTGCCCGATTGCCGGAAAACCCCTTGGACAGGGGACTAAAAAGAGGACGTGTCTGGGGAAATGTATGGTAACCCCAGGCCATGTCATGAAACTCACTGCAGTCATCTGGATGACATATCCTTCCAGTCATTTCCCTGATCAAACATCTTGTTAAACGAACCACTTGAGGTTTGTCGTAATCCAGCACGAATGGAGTCCATGGAGGGGATTTTACCCCAGGGCAGTAGATGACCAGACCAGAAAATACATCTGTCTTTTTGCTGGGGTTGCCAACACCAAGGTCACAGAGTAGCTTGTAAGCCACCCTCTCAGTGCCCATAAGCAGTCACACAATGTCATCAGACTCACAGCTTGGCATCAAAATGGTGAAATTGCAGCGATAAGATGGGAGATGGACAATGGAATAGGGAGCGTCCGGTGACAGAGAGGGAGGCAAGGAAAATGTCACCCAGTCATTGTACTCCACAATAATTAAACTTATTCTTCTAGTCCTGGAGGATGGTATTTGAGGCTTTTCCAAACACAGAGGGAGGGCTGTGCTCCAGTGTGAATTTTAGATGACATGAGGCTGACCCTCACTCTCTGACCAGGCTGCATTTCTGGTCCTTATCCAAAACCCCCTCACAACTACCTACCTGTCACTCACTCTTCTCATCACCAGCCCACATACACTCACTTCCAAGCCGTAACAGAATCTGTGGAGCAAATGGCCCTCTGGTGTTTAAAGTGTGTCTCTCATTTTACAATATAAAAACACAAGTCATGCTAACAGAACTGAACGGATCAGGCTAGGAAATGGTGTCCTATCCTGGTTAATGCCCATTTAGGACAAATAAGGTATTAAAACAACCCATTTTTACTTTGGTCATTAGGTGAAATTTATATGCAGGAATAATAAAGGCATTAATAAAGACCCAGGAAGAAACATTTGCTTTTTTATGTTGCCAATTCAACTCCCCTCTCTGCCCAAATTGTCAAGTTTTTTCCATCTGTCTAGAAACTTTCAGAGGACAGCTCACCTACCTCTCTGGAGGCCGTTAGCACACAGCTCTGTGATCATCCCTCAACTACTTCTCTGGAGGCCTTTATCACACAGCTCTGTTATCATCCCTCACCTACCTCTCTGGAGGCCTTTAGCACACAGCTCTGTGATCATCCCTCACCTACCTCTCTGGAGGCCTTTAGCACACAGCTCTGTGATCAGCCCTCACCTACCTCTCTGGAGGCCTTTAGCACACAGCTCTGTGATCATCCCTCACCTACCTCTCTGGAGACCTTTAGCACAAAACTCTGTGATCATCCCTCACCTACCTCTCTGGAGACCTTTAGCAGACAGTTCTGTCATCACCCCTCACCTACCTCTCTGGAGGCCCTTAGCACACAGCTCTATGATCATCCCTCACCTACCTCTCTGGAGGCCTTTAGTACACAAGTCTGTGATCATCCCACTCCTACCTCTCTGGAGGCCTTTAGCACAAAGCTCTGTGATCATCCCTCACCTACCTCTCTGGAGGCCTTTAGCAGACAGCTCTATGACCATCTCCTTTAGCAGACAGCTCTATGATCATCCCTCACCTACCTCTCTGGAGACCTTTAGCACAAAGTTCTGTGATCATCCCTCACCTACCTCTCTGGGGGCCTTTAGTACACAAGTCTGTGATCATCCCACTCCTACCTCTCTGGAGGCCTTTAGCAGACAGCTCTATGATCATCTACTTTAGCAGACAGCTCTATGATCGTCCCTCACCTACCTCTCCGGAGAACTTTAGCAGACAGCTCTATGATCATCCCTCACCTACCTCTCTGGAGACCTTTAGCACAGCTCTGTGATCATCCCTCACCTACCTCTCTGGAGGCCTTTAGCACACAGCTCTGTGATCATCCCTCACCTACCTCTCTGGAGACCTTTAGCAGACAGCTCTGTGATCATCCCTCACCTACCTCTCTGGAGACCTTTAGCACACAGCTCTGTGATCATCCCTCACCTACTGCTCTGGAGACCTTCAGCACACAGCTCTGTGATCATCCCTCACCTACCTCTCTGGAGGCCTTTAGCACACAGCTCTGTGATCATCCCACTCCTACCTCTCTGGAGGCCTTTAGCACACAGCTCTGCGATCATCCCTCACCTACCTCTCTGGAGGCCTTTAGCACACATCTCTGTGATCATCCCTCACCTACCTCTCTGGAGGCCTTTAGCACACAGCTCTGTGATCATCCCTCACCTACCTCTCTGGAGGCCTTTAGCACACAGGTCTGTGATCATCCCTCACCTACCTCACTGGAGACCTTTAGCACACAGCTCTGTGACCATCCCTCACCTACCTCTCTGGAGGCCTTTAGCACACAGCTCTGTGACCATCCCTCATTAACATCCGTTGTACTCTCATGCCAAGAGGCAGCCTGAGGAAATGTAACTTCCAGGCCCCTGCTTACCATGCAGGCAAAATCAAAGATCCAATGAAGTATTTCTTACAATGCAGGTGTTTCAATTTGTACAGCTAACAAAAGCCAGGTCAAATAAACATTAAAAATACAAATAGGTCTTTCAAAATAAACTGCATCGGAGTAGTTAGGAATCTATAAGCAGGTGTCGTCTGCTTGGACACGATAATCCTGCCAGTCTGCAGTGATATCGCTCCTTTGGAGCGCTGCAGGACTGCAGCCCATTACACCGCCGGTTTGCAGGCCAGATATTAATCCATGTAAAACACTCAGAGCGAAAAACTGTCATGCCATCCAGTCATCAGCACATGACTTACAACACAAGGAAGTCATAATATATACATTCTGTTAATTAAAGAGATTGAATTGCAGCTGTATGGCCATGTAGCCCATCCATACCCCCTCTCTCATCATCAGTGTGCTACTTTAATGTATGCGCATGTAATAATTTTCCACACAATCCCCTTATTCTCACATCACTTCTTTCCCTTAATTAGTCCAGATGCTAAACACATTTCTCAAATTAATCCTTATTTGTAAGCTGTCAGATACTGGCGTACGACTGCACCTTAAAATCCTGTACACTGACACACAGATGGTGGTTATGTTTGATATACACTCATGTGATCATGAACTTTATGATTCAGGTTAAAACAGCCCTTTCTTCTTCAGGCTGCACTTAACGTGGGACGGACTTGCATTCTCCAGGATCGGCCAAGTGTGTCTCAGCTAAATGGACCAGATGAATCTAATGGGCAGAAGTGACTGCTTGCCGCAGGCCCCAGAATGCAAGATTCTGACCTACATACAGGAAGACTCCACGCATCAGCTTGGCTTGCACAGCCATCATTCTGTGTGTATTTCCAGCTCATTATGATTGTCTAACTGGCTGTTTAATGTAAAATACAAATAGTGATGGGGAACAGATAGTCTTTGTGCAGGGTTTTTGAAGAGTGACAATTTAGGAAACAGGGTGAGCTTTTTTATGCAGAGGCATTTTATTTAGCAGAGGCATTAAAGACCATGATAATTACACTTGGAAAAAGTCCTCGACTCAGATTTTTACGCTCAGTTCAATGGAAAACAGCAAACTACAGTAGACCCTAAATGTCTTTATTTAGCAGTACTCTGAAAACTGCTGACAAAAGATTTTGATGCATGATACTTTTTATCTTCAGGCACTGTAAATAAAGAGGACATATTCTGCAGTGTATAATATGGCTCCATCTCTCGGCAAAGTGGAGTAAGGGTGGGGAATTGAGGGAGTTTGCATGGGTGGAACCCTTACATGTCTGGGGCAGGGCTATGACATTGTGGGTAGGAGGTGTTAAAGCAGTAACTCAGACCCATGTATGCCTGAGCAGTGACGCTCCCCCTACCCATGCTGAAATTAAGTCTGTAATTAAAAAGTTCAGGCAGTAATGAACAGCCCCCTGTCTGTGGGAAGCGCAGGGTCTGAGAAAATGCGAGGCATTATGGTGTGGAGAGGAACGGAATGCTGAGGGACTGAGACATGTATAAACGCACCCAGGCTGCACTACATCAGGATGGGCTAGGTCTGTGTGAGCGGGACAGGTCCATGTCAGTGGGGCAGGTCTGTGTGAGCCAGGTAGGTCTGTGTCAGTGAAGAGGTCTGTGTGAGCCAGGTAGGTCTGTGTCAGTGGGGCAGGTCTGTGTGAGCCAGGTAGGTCTGTGTCAGTGGGGCAGGTCTGTGTGAGCCAGGTAGTTCTATGTCAGTGGGGCAGGTCTGTGTGAGCCAGGTAGGTCCATGTGAGCGGGACAGGTCTGTGTCAGCCAGGCAGCTCCTGATTTTTCCCAGATCCTCCACCTCACTGTCCCTCCCACCCCCCTGAAGCAGAGTGCTGTGTTTGCAGCAGCTGCACACATCGGGGGCTCGCTGTTGGGGTGGGGCATAGGACGCACATGCGTGAAGGCACAAATTCGCACCTGGATGCAGGAGCGCAGAAGAACAGACACTTTCAGAGAGAAGTGTGAACGTGGACAGAGATTCACGGCAGGCAAGCTCTATTTCTTCTGAAAACGCATTTCTGTCTAACTCACTGTGCAGTGAGACAGAGAGCACTGTTATTTGAGAATATGGACAAGCAGATCAGCCAATAATGTGAGTAAACATAGGACCTCTTTAAGCCTATAAAGTCACAACATGCTTCACAAGGATACTGTGGGAATATCATTGCAGTGCTGTTTCAGAATAAAAACACAGCGGTGAATTAGATTCAAAAATTAGTAAAAGCCTTTTCACAGGAACTGTCATACAGCAACCCCGCCATCAAGGTGATTCTTCATGTTTATGTGGGCTGCTGCGACAGATTTTGGGCCCCAAGAAGTCAGAACATATTGGGCCCCCAACCCAGACTTTTCCAATTATTTTTCAAATTTTTAGTGCTGCAGTACACTCAGGGGTCCTTGGAAGTGTCCTACCACCCCCTCTTTACACTACACTACACCTCAAGCACTCAGGGAAGTGACTGCAGTCCAGAATTTAGAAACTGTATCTGACAGGATATCTAATATTTAAGGTGATGACATCACAACTGATGAAACTGCTGTAATACTATGTCCACCTTATGACATTAGCATTTCCTCCAGTTCGACAGTAGGCTTGCAATGGATTTACAGAGGTGTTACAGATACCCCAAGGTGGGTGTGTGTTTATCCTGCAGGTATTCTGCTGCTTCATTTTGTCTCCTGAGTGCAGCCTTAACAGAATGGCTGTAATCTCCTGGTGAGGGTCAGTTCTGTCTCCCGGCGACCAGCTTCAGCTGATGTCACCCTGAACACGTTCCCGCTGCCTTTATGAGATTTCCTACAGAGCTGCAGTGAAAGCTGCAGAAAGTAGGAACAGTTCCTCCAGAGGTTTCCAGCATCGGCTCCACCATAATTTACAGGCAACATGTTACGCTCCCAGCTTATCCTTACCTGACCGATACAAATAATGGCAAGCGCCTGATTGGAGGCCAAGTTCATTTATTTTATCCAGAATGCTTCTTAAAGCATAAAGGCTGTTTCTATAGCCATGGCTCCTTCATTAATTTTGTTGCAGGCTTAGAATGGAGGATTTTATGAGGTGGGTGACTGTAGGGTAGTGATCCTGAACCTGGAGATAAGAACTACAACTGATGGCAAATCACACACTAGTCCTTGACTATGGGGAGAAAGGAAAAAGAAGGGGACCCATATTCTTTGGCTGGGAGAACCTGTATATTTATAAATAAATATAAAACAACTTCAGAAAGGAAGTAGGCACTGAAGATCTGGACTGGGCTGAGAAGAATTCATGTATTCTATACCAAGACTGTATTTCTATGCTACAGGGGCATGCAGACCTCACCGCATCCCTTTGGCCACTTGCCCACTTTGAAGAGGTAGCTGGTGAACAAAAGCTCCAACAAACAGCATCTCCTGACCACTCCTGGAGCGTCTCTCTTACATTACAGTTCTGGTGATTCCTCCCGAAAGCTGCACATCTCAGTGGAATAAGAAGTGACATCAAGTGGCAAGATAAATGATAATTATGGATCATTAGCTATAGTTTCCATGAAAATCTTAATTCAGAGTAGACAAATTATTCCTGTCACCAAGCAAATGTTATTTGATGTTAATGATAAAGACTATAGTTTGGAAATAACTATTAGGGCCAATATCCATTTTGCCCATTGCCTTGCTATGAATCACACACTATCACAGGCATCTCTACAATTCACATACAGCCACTGTCAGCTAACTTAAAAGTGATCAGGGAGTTCATCTTTCTGACGAACTATACTCACATGACCTCCTGTATAATGCAAAAAGGCAAAATCACTTTTTAAATCTGCTTCACAGAGTAATGCCATTGATGCCTGTTCAAAATGTACTGCTTCATTTCTCTATGTAAACTCTATCAGGTGCTGTTCTCTGTGACCATATGGGCAGTCCTGTTAGAGTTATGACTCTTAAATGTGTTTGGCCTGTCCTTCATGACTGTCCTTCATTTCAATTGACCAATCAGAACCATTTTTGCTCTATCCATCCACTTAACTACTGGTCAGGGTTATGGTGCAGTCTGTCCCAGACAGCATATGGTACAAAGCAGAAACTACAAGAAACTCTCCTTTAGAAACAACATCACCTTTAAAACTTTACAGAATTTAATGAATGAAAATTAACTAAAACATCTGCAATGAGCAAATCTGTGACTGATACCAGCTGCTACAAAAACTCCGGGTTTTAAAAAAACAAGTAAATCATTAGATATTTTAAATATCTTCTTCTGCTTCCAGCAAGGCTTGTTCTGGGAAGTAAATTCCAGACTGTTGGTTTTGTGGGTGGTTTTGTTGTTAATCAACACAAACACAAATAACTGTTATGGGGAGGGTGATAACATGACTGATGGCTGATCAGCAGCGCACTGAAGAGGCGTCATGAAAGGCCAGCACACGGACTGGTCGAGAGGACAGTTGTGCATCACTGAATACAACAAACAGCTTAATATTACAGGTCATTATTGTGATTGTCATCTGGGACCTTCCACGAGTATTTTTTTCTCGTTTAAAAAATCATTTCTAATGAAAGTACAGTGGGTCTGTTGAATATGCTGATAAACTGTTGCGAAGCCAGAACATTTTCAGTGGGGTGGTCAGGGTTGCACTAGGTGTAATGTTTTTCGTTTTTTTTTTGTTTGTTTTTTTAGCGGGGGGGGCACATAAATCTAAATATGAATATAAGGCATCTAGATAACAAGCGAATATTTAAGGTACCTAAATGCTATAACTCTACATTGTATATTGTTCGGGCAGTGGTGGAATTATCAGTTACACGTTTAATATATCAATTTCTTGCAGTTAAGGTAACAAGCTTACAAAACAAACTTTTGCATGACTATTGCTCTGAGAGCATATGTTTAGCTTAGCAGCACCGAGTTCATTCTTTATCAGTATATCATCAGGGACACAGAGAAACAGTTACAAGGAGTACAAGGAGATTTTAAAAAAATCAAAATCTGATTTAACCAAAATGCAAATACAACGGGGGCGGCTAAAGGGGGTGGCCACGCTCCAGTCTATGGTGGCCGAGGCAACGTGCTAACATGGCTAAGCGAAAAGGGTGTCCTAGGTTCTCTTCCTATCGCCCATAGCCACGTGTAGCCGTGGTAATGTGGTATGTAACACTACTCGCGTGTTTAGGGCGAGGCTGACGTAAACAAACCTAGTGCGCTGCTAGTGCTGCATAGAGCATACAATGTACAGTACATAATAATGTATAATTATGCTAAATTGGTTTATATGCATTTACTATACTGTACTTTTTCAGAACGCATCGTTAAGCTACACGTGACTATAAATTCACATTTTTTGAGCTCATATAGTTCACAGAAACAATGGCGGAACTGCCAACTGTCACGCATCTGGCTTGACACGCACGCGTTCAGACGCTCACGCTCCCGCAAGAAATCTTAAGGGCAAATCTATCTTATTCAAAAATTAACTGCATTAAAAGCGTTGTGGTGGTTTGCAAACCTTATACACTATTTACAAGGTAATAAAACTCTTACATGCGTGTGCAGACTTGTCACAAATTGAAAATGTCACGCCAGCCATCTGACCAAAGTTGGCAACACTGCAATTCACTAAAATATTTTTGACTGAAATTTTTGCCACTGTAAAGTACAGCGCCTGCGGTCCGGGCACAGAGGGTCTCTCTTTTTCGGCGGGGCTCCTCCTAGTTCCTCCCTCGGGAATAAACCCCAGCCCTCCGCGGACCTTTCGGCGATATAGGGGTAACTGCGCTGATTCCGTAGAGCCTCAGTTTAGCTCACTGGCAGCTATGTGCGTCGCTCGCGACAGCGTCGTGACCTTGTGGGAACTAAGCAAAGTTCATTTATCCCGCCTGGGTTAATAATATTCGTTACTTCCTCTTTGTCACCTACGTGTAAAATATATATTATGTTTATTATACCGCTTGAATGTATTGCAGTAAGCTTCTCTGGAGTGGTTCTCTGGAGCTTCGCAACGCTACGTATAGTTCGTTATCTAGCACAGAAGATCAATCGTCAATTAGCGCACGACCCTAAACCCTTCGTAACGAAAGTAGTCTGTTATCTCGTTTGTACTCCGACCCTCTCGTTATTTTCTACGTGTTGTTTATTTGAATTCTTGCCTGCTGTCATTTCACAGAAACACGGGGATCGGCCAAAATAGATGACAAAAAGACATTGACGGTGCATTTTAACAAATAACACACATAAACAATCAACTTTTAGGAAATAAATGGATGGAGCGTTTTGGAAAAGGATGGATGAATTTATAGTGTTTTGGAAAAAAAAAATAAACTTTGAATTTATAATCAACAATACTGTTCTTTTATTTAACAATAATTGTTAAACATGTTCAGACTGAGCCAATAAACCATTTTAACAGGATAAATTAAATATTAACAAAATGTGTGGGTCTAGGTAAAAAATGTAATTTTCCTGAAAACTATAATAATGGATTTATGCCGTTTTGGAAAAGAGCTCTTCATATACATCTACAAGGCTGCAATTAAATCTGTTATGTAATTTTGAGAAGCATTACTTCCTTTTCCTATTGCTGTTAACCATTTCATTTTATTTACAAGGAAGCAATATCACATTTTGAACCCATTTTAATATTTCCAAATATAAATAGGTTAATTTATGTTTGTCTTAATTTTGGTTGCGTTGCGGTGTTTTATTCATTTTCTAGTTAGTTAAAAAAAATTTTACAGTTGCATATATCTGGTGTGACAACCATATGACATATTTTACTTTTGAAATACAAGGGATCGATGTTCCTGGAAATATTATTTTCTTTTTGCTTTATAAAACACCAGTAGTAATGTGATTACACACCATATAAAATAGACCTGTTTCCCCATAGGGTTTCAAATGCAACCATTTATTGTTTGGTGGTGAATACAGTCAGGCTGCAGTCCGTGGGAATCATTTCATGAGGGAAAAGGCAGGAGTTGAATGTACCCCTGCCCCAAAGCTTTCAAATGCGTGAGCAAACAAGAGAATGATGAGGCAATGAAGGGGAGGGGCCCCGGCAGTTAAGGCACATCTTTTAACAGCTTGTAATCACTATAAAAGGTGTTGATGGTACACGCTTACAGCTACCCTGCTAGAAGAAGGCAACATTAAAATGAAGTGAAGTGAATCTACAAGGTGTGGCACTGTGGTTAGTCCTTCTGTCTAACACCTCTGGAACCCGGGTTTGATTGTCAACCAGAGTTCCATGTTTATGGAGTTTTCATATTCTCGCTGTATTTTTGTTGCTGGTTTCCTCCGGGCACTCTGGTTTCTCCACGCAGTCTCGAACAATGCTGAGGTTAATTGGAGTTACCAAATTGCCCACAGGTATTCCTGTGCGAGTGAATGCTGTGTGAGTTTGCCCTGCAATGGGTTGGTGACCCAATCTACGTTGCTCCGTGCCTTGCACCCATAGCCTCCAGGATGGGCTCTGCACCCCTTCCTGTGAGGCTGAATTGGACAAGCGGGTTCAGAAAATGGATGGATGGATGTATTTTATGACGTCTGAATTAGCACAGTTACAGATTCACACAGAAAGACCAGGACTGCAGCTGGGGCCAGAAGCCAAGACCTCAAGGTATCGGGGACTGAGGTGTGTTTCTGGAGCCAGGATGCTGTAGAGTGTGTCGCCCTAGTCCTGTAATCCAAAGCAACAGCAACATTTCACATCACTGTCTGTTGATGTGGGGAAGACAAATCAATCTGGATCACTGAATTAGAAAGTGGTATTTTAGGAGGCTTCACAGTTGTATTGAAGGGTGGAGTTTGGTAATAAATGTCCTGCTGATGGAACGTGAAGCATGTTAATAACTGCGAGAAGACGCTGAAGGAGTCGTTACAGAACAATGTTTTTGATTAAACACATGATGAACAGCTCTCTTCTGTGACAGCTCTCCTGAAAACTCACAGTTTGTTAAAATCAAAAGACAGATTCTTCCAAATAACATAAATGCTTCAGATTAAAGCGAAATGGGGGGTGATATGATAGTAGACACTGAAAGCTTGTTTTACATGAATGTGATTTCAATTCCAATGTTAATTATGTTTGAATTTAAAAAGTACTAAAACTAAAAACTAGTGTCTGAAAGCACAATGTGCATATACAGCTCTGGAATTTCTTTTAAAAACCACTCTTTTTTTTAAGCGTCTGCACTCTTAAATCCTAGTTTAACCCTGATTCTGCTGGAAAATGCTACACTAAGCGACGGGTCATTTCCAAGCTCAAAATTTCTAAGACTGCAGTATACAGGACTAATGCGAAACAGGAAACACTGGCAATCACCAAAAACTAGCCAGTTAGATAGCAGAAGCAACTTTCGAATGCCAGAGACGACCGTCAGCTTATCCAATAGTGTCCCATGACATCAAGTGACCTTCCAAAGGAATGGGAAACATTAAGTGCAGGTGTGAAGTGCACTGCTCCAAAAGTTTGTATCAGGCTTCTTCTAGAAGCAGGAATAAATTCCCATAAAGGAAGGAAAAAGCCTTTCATTAATGTTAAGCAGGGAATACCCAGGCTGGAAATTGCAAAAAAATTGTACATTTTACGCAGGCACATACCCATATTTTGGGAAATGAAGGCAACTGAAAATTGTGCTGTGGTCTCTTAATTTTTTCCAGAGCTGAATGTGTGGCTGCTGAACCTGTGAAACATAACAAATCACTCACAGAAGATGACCTGAGCCTGTAAAATATAACAAATCACTCACAGAAGATGACCTGAGCCTGTAAAATATAACAAATCACTCACAGAAGATGACCTGACCCCAGCACTATCGATATAAAGTGGACGAGCACAATCCAGTTCAGCTTCCAGCTTCAATCCTGATGATTATGTTTCAATTCTGAGCACGAGATCGGAACACTTTTACAGTTATGATTTCCTTTTAAAGATTTTAAAACCCACTTTAAAGTCCTTCAGCACTAGGAATATTTATCTTATGTTAATATGGGTTCTGTGCTCCTGGACAATGTGATCTGAACAGGGTGTCGTTACATGGATTTACAGAGTGTAGAGGGTGGTTTACATCTTGGATGATGTCCTAGATTTAGACAGGGTGGCACACTTAAAGCCCATCTCATAGCCTTCTGGTCAACACAGTAAAAGGGAGATAGGAACAGTGAGTCAGAGACACTCATCGAATCAGAGCTGCAGTGAATGATGTTTATCAAATGCACTCCGAGGATGGATGCACTCTAAAATGTGGACAGGTGCAATGGCTCTCCTTCTCCCTCTCTCTCTCATTATCTTCTCTTGACATCCACCCCCGCCTCTTCTCCCAGACTGCACCCTCTGCTCCTCCTTTTGCTGGCCCTTTCATCCCCTCCCATCCCACTACTGCCCCCATGGGGAATTCTCGATTCATCATTGACACTCCTTCTCTCTGATTTCTTTCCTCTTGTTTTTCTATCATCCTCCTCAGGTCCTCCTACACTTCAGTCTAAGTTTGTTCCGTGAGAATGTCTCTAAGCACTTTAATTATCTGCCAAGTCACATTGGCAACAGGCAACTAATAGTTGTATGATAATGTTATAAGCTTTCTTTCATTTATTTGATGCTCTTTTTAGGACTAATTAATTGGACGGTCTGTCATTTCAGGCAGTCATGCAGTACTACTCTGTAAAAATACTTTCGAAGTCTTCAAGAAAGAAGAATAAGAGTAACCCTATTCATCTCTATGGCTAGCTGATGTGTCCCTCATTCCAGCATCATTTCACATGGTTCTCTTCTCCCTCTGCAGAAGTAGGTGGGGCGAGACCCCCTGCACGAAGCTGGCCTTTGATGTTGTTGTTTTTGCATGTCGTACCACCCATCATTTGAATATCACAGGCTGGGCTCTAGCACCCGGCCGTTCGCTTGGTCTTTGTTGGCTGATTAAAGCAGGTGTCACAGAAGGAATGTGTTTGCCGATGACTTTTCACATTTAAATAGCTGTCACTTCGCAGTCGCTAGCAGCAGTTGGCTTAAAAAGCTCTTATTTTTTACATAACGCTTAACCCATCAATGCAAACGGTAAGGAGGCTGCTTGCTGTAGCTGTTAACTGGAGGGTTCTTGATTTTCTTCTTGACTTGAGAGGAATATACTTTAAAAACAAGTCTGTGTGCTCATATTTAAATGGGTCAAAGTCATTCTCTGAAGTCAGCTCCCATTCTGCACTTGCGTCAAGTATGAAATTTTGTTTTCCAGCATCTCCTGGATTCTTAAGTACTGATGAATCCCGGACTTCACCGCCGTGAATCTGCCCGGATTGGGAGAGGAGATGTCAGATTTCACAAACGGTGCATTTCTAGATCTTCATACCGAACCTCAGGAAGGCTTCCTCTGGCCACAGTAGTTAGAGAAAAAGGTGAGGAGCAGCCCAATGCTGGAGGACACGAGCTGACAACCATAGAAGGGCTTCGTTTACTAGAGCACGGCAGAAGAAGGTGGGAATGGGAATGAGTCGGAATCGCCGACAGTGGATAATTAACCACAATCAAGCTGTTTCATGGTCATCAGAGGCAGGCGGCCCTAATTACCGTCCTCTTAATAAGACCCTAGTCGTGCGAAGAATGACCTGTGCTAATTATCATTTGGAGTCGCTTTCCCCTTTTTAATTTTTTTTCTTTTTTGAAAGTTGGCACGCTGAGCGTTTTGAAGCTCGCAGAGGGGGGTGTTCATGGGCCACCTTCACTCAGAAAGCCACGTTCACCTTCAGGAGCCATAGCTAATTGTCAGGAGGCTCCTTTCTCCCGGTTATTTTGCTGTGGCTGTGTGCGGCAGCCCGTCCGCGACCTCCAACACCAGGCTGAGTCCTTAATTACAGTAATGACAGAGGGCCTTTTGGGCGATCTGAGGCCAGATAACATCCCCACCAGAGTCCTGCTGCTCCCTCATTAAGAGAGCCCTGCCTCACCAGTGTCTCTGTGCCAGGGAGGGCGTGAGTCTGCTCAGCAAGGCCTTTCTTCAGGCCTCAATCATCCACACTAAAATTACAGTCCCAGAGTCCTTCTTCACAGCTGGTTTTCCGCTTCGTGGCCAATGATGTCAGCATCTTAAAGACTGGATGTGGAAACTCTCAGGCATTAACAACAAAGCGGAGAGGACTGCTGTCTAAGCCACACCCGTGACATCGGAGAATGATGGCTTAGCATTAGCAGTCAAGGAACCACTGATGTGTCACGTCGGGAGCGGAGTCGACGGCGTGGAGCAGGCAGACGGAGCAAGCAGGCAGGAATAGGGGGTAGAAACGGGGTTTATTCGGGATCTGGGGCACACTGACACAGACGCTGACTAAATACAAGCAGGGATCAATCAACAACAGGTGGCCACGATCAGGAACAGACACGAGGTAATGAGGGGGCGTGGCACACACGAGGCTCGGACGGGCGGATCATGACAAGATGCTGTTGTGCTGTAATTTTTTTTTTTTTGCTTTCTCGTCTGGTTGGGGGTCTATATATATATATATATATGCGTGTGTGTGTGTGTGTGTTAGAAATATTATAACTTATGGAAACTATATATAATCAGCATTCCAAGGATGACCCAAAACCCCAAGATCTCACCTGTATTTTTATGTTACTGCCTCCTGTGAATGTTACTTGATGTTTCCATAACTCGAAAAATAAATGGCTAATGGAGAGCAAAAAGTGGGCTGAAATTCAGAGCCCTTGGTTCTCCTGCCCAGGACATCCTCTCACAAAAACCGTTATTACAAAAACCTCTGACAAAAACCTGCTTTGTTCACTAAATGGGAGCCAAATGTTACTGTGGGCTTTTCAACCATTGTTATGATCAGAAATGCTGAAATAATGTCTCTGTGTTGCTTCTGTACCATAAACGTGACTCACTGTGGCCAGGACTGTTCAGTTCCCTGGGAAAACAAGCTGTTTCATTGGTGCGTAGCTGTAGGTGATGGTCAAATGTCTCAGTATAGCACATCTGGTCTCCATGTGTGTGGAGTTAGGCCTCCTAAAGGATTGTGTCTCTTTATGGGTATAAGGAGAGGTGAAAAGGACCTTAACAACGCAGTAACCAATCAGATTTGTCAATACTGTAACTTTTTGTTACAGTTTATGTTTGGCTGTGCTTATTTATATTTTATTGGGACAAAGCAGGTAATAAACTTGTCCTTTCCCAATAAAATACGATTTTTGTTTTGTTTTGTGATTGCATCGACCATTTCAAGTGTTTCTCAAGTCAGCCCTTGGAGTCCCCCAGACAGTCCAAGTTTTTGCTCCCTGCCAAACACTCCAAGTTTTTGCTCCTTGCCAGACACTCCAAGTTTTTGCTCCCTGCCAGACACTCCAAGTTTTTGCTCCCTGCCAGACACTTCAAGTTTTTGCTCCCTGCCAGACACTTCAAGTTTTTGCTCTGGTAGGGGGGTTCCCAAAGACCGGATTCAGAAACGCTGATTTAAGCTGAACCACAATAATTCCTCGACAGTGAAAGCTCACTGTTTGCTGGAATGATGTTCTTAGTCTGCTGATGTTCCTGTTAATTGGCTGAAGGCCTTTAGTGTGTGAAAGAGTGTGGACACCTACTCAGTAACAGGATGGGCCGAGTCAGCCCTTCGCTTCACATGCCTCCAGATGGCTGGAGTTTCACCAAAGCACTGGGAACTTCAAATATACGAAGACACAGGAGAAATACTTTCACTTTCCTCCGACAGATTTTTGTTACGGCTTCTTAATTAATAATCTGCCTACTGGAGTGTTTATGTGGTTTCCTGGATGTCGGCATAAGCCCAGAAATCCAGTACCAGCCAAATCACTGACATGTGAGGAACATTTTATTCTCTAAGCCTCACATCCGGAGCCTTGAGGAAAATAACTGAGTAAATTCCACTAAATGAGTTCTGGTGCCTTTTGTGGACCCACTGTCATCCACCATTCCTTATTCCCTCAGCGATATCATCATTTCCCAGATGTCCTTCAAGCCCCGCCTCCTTTTCTTCATCGTCCATGAGTACCGTTCCAGGTTTCCGGTCAGTCTATTGCTGGTCCTCCTTTTCACAGCTGGACGAGAAGCTGCCTTAAGGACCCGCTCTTCTTCAAAATGACAAACAGAACATCTGGTCATTTCGCATTGTGGGAGGAGAGGCTGCTGGTGCTCCCCCAACACTTCATCATGTCCGCGGGGGTTTTGCTAATGAGACCACAGCCTCCAAGCTGGGGGCAAAGGTGCAGGTTCCTCTTTTTTCTAAATGACAGCCCCACACCATGCAAACGTCCCTCGTTAATGCCACTAAACTCGCTCGCTAGCAGAGACTTTATGGGAGAGAATAAAACCATCCAAAAAATGCTGCTGTCTGGGCCACCACATGTGTGACTCATCAAACCTGCTAATTAGAATCGGTAACCAAGCAACGACACCAGGGGGCTTCGGTGAAATTACAGCTTTGGAGAACCCCCCCCCGACTCCATTGGATTGGATCACAGCCCTTTTCGCGACCCCCTACTCGGTATGACACCTGCGGGCTCCTACAGCTGTACATGCAACTTGTGATTTATGTGTGTGTGCGTGTGTTTGCGTGTGTGTGTGTGTGTAGGTGTGTGTGCGTGTGTGTGTTTGTTTGTGTGTGTGTGTGCGCATGTGTGTGTGTGTTTGTGTGTGTAGGTGTGTGTGTGTGTGTGTGTTTGTGTGTTTGTGTGCGTGTGTTTGTTTGTGCGTGTTTGTTTGTGCGCATGTGTGTGTGCGCATGTGTGTGTGTGTGTGCACGTGTGTGTGCGAACAGGTATACCTATCCTTATGGGGACACAATGTCCACATAACGTGATAAATATACGTTTTTTTTCCCTTATGGGGACCGGTTTGCAGGTCCCCATAAGGGAAAACTCTATTTT
>JABFEB020000102.1:1265974-1278889 GCA_019775895.2 Stomatorhinus ivindoensis
GAGAGAGAGAGAGAAAGACAGAGAGAGATCATTAGTCAAGGCCCTATGAACCACTAATGAACCACAGGCAATTTTGGTGCCGCTTTTAAACCCTGTGTAATACGTATATCCGGGTACAGCATCGCATGCTCTCAAATTCTGAGGCTAGTCATGGCTGGCTGGGTTTGGCCCAGTAACAGCACAGGGCAGGCTGTTGGTGACAGACTGCTACTTTGATCCGACTCATGAGGAGACATCATAACTACAGACCCCAGCTCGATCCGCCGGCCCCCAAACTGTGTGCAGGTGTCTGTGCTGGCAGGAAGCACTCCCCCCCTCCACACACACACACACACACATACACACACAAACACACACACACATACACCTTTTTACAGTCTGTTACCCGGCACATCTGCAGCTGCTGCACCAAGTTAATGTGTCTATCTGGGAAATAGGCTTCAGGACAGAGCAGAGAACAGCCGCTTTGCCCTGAGTCATTCGACGGCATGCGGTATGCTTCCCTTCCAAGGGACTGCAGTTAATGAAATTAGAAGTGTCCTGAAGGAGAGCAGAGCAGCACGATGACGATGATGATGGTGATGATGAGGGCCTGTGAGGTGTATCTGAACATGGCTCATCTCCTCCCTCGGAGACTCACCGCGGCGCCGAGCGGAGCGATTAGCCACAGAGCTGTATCAAAACAACGAGGACACGGGAAACGGGCTGTGAAACGAAAGGCCTTAATGTGCGTCATTATGTCTAGTGCCTGTGTCGGGTAACCTGAGCCACCTGGATGAACGCTGCTGTAGAGAGTGCGCTCGGTAAGTCAGACATCGTCTATAGCGGCCCCCTGGGGGGGCTTGGAGAAATGCTAAAAGCACCCACCACCCTCCCCCCACCCCAGAAGGCACAGCTACTAATGCTGAGCTGCCCAGCTTGCAGTTCTGCAAGCGGGTGCCCATGGCACGACCGGCGCCAAGCTAACCGCTGTGCTCAGCAAAGGACTGGATCAGTCACCTGGCCACTCAAGCCCTACGTTTCTGAGAAACTCCCACATCGTGATGTTGGCCTCTGAGCATTAATCAATGTAGGCTTGGCAAATTATTATTTCTTAATGAAGTAATTAAATACAGTGCTTATAAACACTGCAACTATAATAGGCAATCCAGCATATATTTACAACATTGAAATGTACAGTACAAAAGTCTTAGGCAGTAAACGAAAATGTTTAAAGCCATTTATCTGGGTAGTAAGTGTATATTTGCTCAGAAAAAACTCCACAATTTAAGACTATAACATGCAAATTAAAAGCCAAACAATAAAAACTAACAATAATTTCTTCTGCTCTCCAAAAAGTTACTGATATCTTGTAAATTTCTCCATTTGCTCAGTTAAATAATTTTCTTAGTGACTAATTAGTTGAATAACTCAATAAGATAATGATTAGCCATGCGAGATGTGCTAGTGGTTGAGTCAAACGATGTATAGGTGTATGGATGGTTGCTGCCTACACTGGCATGATTTTAGGTTTTGAAGTCATTTTGAAGATCTGAAGATTCTATAAGATTTGAAGATTCTATGAACATCATTTTCTTTGCCTGCCTAAGACTTTTGCACAGCATTGTATTAATATGTCCATGTTTATTTGACAATGACAAATCAGTTGTGACAGAAACACAACTTGACAGCTTTCATGGCCAATCTGCTTTTCTTTCTTTCTTTTATTTCAGAAATGATGGCCTGGTTCTGTTTCTCTGGCAGTTAAAGAAGCTGTGTAGTGTGAGCAAGATGACTTTGTTCTTTCATGAGTACTGACCATCTCGCTCTATCGTCTTTGAGGCCGGACAATGGCAGGGGTTGCGCTTGCAAGGCCAAGGGTCATGTGAGGGGTAATGGAAGCCAGTGAGGTTGGTAATGAGCCAGATGGGAGATCATCGGCGCTGGAGGAGCCTACGCATCATTGTGAGCTGGCTGCGTTAATTAAATCCTGCCTGAAAGGAGGTAAAAAAAAACAGACAGTGAGGCAGAGATTCGGTGGGTTGATAATGTTGGATCTGCAAGACAAACAGAAAACCTTGAATCAAATCAGATGGATGACCCTGGTTGTAGATGTCTGCCTGCTTTCAGAGTGGACTTGGAGAAGCTGCTCCAGAGATGCAGATAAATATGTGGGATTTCCTGAACTCTGGCTACTGGCCTGGCTGTAGAATGGTGCCACCAATGGGTCATAGCCACGTGTCCAGGTATCCCAGTCAAATTAGCATTCCAGATAATTCCGCAGGTTTTTTGGTGATGTGACGCTTTTAGCAGAATTTCAGAGAAACATACGGATGCAGCAGAGAGCTTTAGACGACTGCAGTCTGTCTGCCAGCCCTTCCATCTGTTTTTAAGGGCTGGTTAGGTGGTCGGTTATGTGTTACACACGAAGTGATGACAAGATGATTAAATATTGACAGATGCTGAAGACACCCTCACTGCAATCAACTGAGTGTTCAGTGTATAGCCAATGCGAGTCTGTGCTTCTCTTTCAGACCTCCAAGGTGCCGGTAACACAGGCTGGATTCACTTTGATGTGTATTTATGTTACGTTGGAGGGGGGACGGGGTGCCACGTCTGTAAGGTTTGCATGTTCTCCCCATGTTATTGTGGGGTTTCCCCCAGGTACTCCAGTTTTTCTCTCCCCCTCCCCCCCCCCAGTCTGATTGCTGAAATTAATTGGAGTTACCAAATTGCCCGTAAGTGTGCATGTGTGGTTGAATGGTGTGTGAGTGTGGCATGCATTGGGTTGGCGTCCTGGGTTGGCATCCTGGGTTGGCATCCTGGGTTCTTCCATACCTTGTGCCCCCATGACCCTGAAAAGGACATGCGGTTTTAGAAAATGGATGGATGGATGGATGGATGGATGGATGGATTCAGTACCTTCTCGTATCTGAATAATGAGATATCAGTGAAAAGGAAGGATCTGAGTAAGCCACCATACAAGGATACCATGCATTTTAAAACGTCAGCTTTTACTCATTTCCACCAGAAATGCAAGAAATGTTCACATCTGATGTCTCTGTCTGGGATTCTATAGTCAGGCCCAATTCTGAGTCACAAAGAATTCTGAAGCGTTGCATATTACTATAATAAAGTTTGATAAATATCCAATGAATATCCAATGAATATCCAATGAATATCCAAAAAGAAAGAGATAGGTGGATGTTCTCAGTGGGGTCCCCACTGCTTTGCTCACTGAGGTCAGGTGAGGGCGCTGTCCTAGTGACATTACCTGCCAGCCCTCTGCATTAAGCCGTCTACTCTCCCGCTCTCTGACCGCTCGCTGCCATAATTCACAGCCGGTTCGAAACCCCACTGTGGTATTAAATGTGCGCCTCTCTTTTGTTCTCCACAACAGAAAGTGTGGACTGCATGTTATGTTTACATCATGAAACCAATACCAAATTTCAGGATGATGGCGATTGCTATATTTAAAGAGGGAGAGTAAAAACGACTTTGATCAAATCTCTGGAGGCCAAATCAGGACCCACTTCTCAGACAAAAAAGACCGGCACCTGCTCTATGAATAGGGGTGAGCAGCATTCCCGCACTTTACATACTGCGACAGGAATAAAACCATTAAATGAAAAAAAGGCTAAATGTGTAGGTGCGAGAAATTAAGCTCCCAAAGACAGAAAATAAAACGAAGGCTTTTGTCTTGCCGTCCTGCTTATAGGAATGAGGTCTCCATTAGATGTGCCGTCTAAAAGCCTGCTGAGAAATAATACTTTGTAACCCAGCTTGTCCTGCTCTGCTTATGGTATCCTGGCTCACAAGTCAACACCTGCGGTTTTCATGGGCCCCTCCGAGGCTGACGGAGAGACTAGCAGACCCAGAAGGAGCGGCCATGCTTGTCTATCCTGTATCTGTTATCATTTTTGGCCTTGACCATCTGTGCTGTACCATGAGAGGCTTCCCAGTGCCCTTTGCCTACTCAAGCTTCATTTCGCATATGAAGGATTTGCTCTCGCTTTACACGCTCGACAGGGCTCTGTGAATCCTGTTGCAGCACGGTGCACAGTCATTATGAACCAGTCAAAAGTGTCCTTGCACACCGATTAGCATAAATCATTTATTAAATTTTGATTAGCATAAAGCTTGGACAACATTTTTTTCCTGGAATTCAGTTGATTACAGGCATGCAGACTTACTGAACTATAAAATCTGTGCCTAGCAATCAGTCCCCCACCTAAAAACTCACAGGGTGGTTTTGAACATGGTTGGCACCCCGTCCAGGTTGCACCCCTGCCCGATTCCATCTGGCATGGTCACCAGGCGCTATAACATCCTGACCAGGACAGGAAGATTGTGCCTTTTCTTTTCCCTATCTCTTTTAAAGAAGGACTAGATCATTACATTGAGCAGTGCTTCTCAAACCAGTTCTCAAGGACCTGCAGATGGTCCACATTTTTGCTTCCTTCCAACTCCCAGGGAATTCGGAGAGAGGAAATACATGGACCGTCTGGTGTCCCCAAGGACTGGATTGAGAAACACTGCCATTGAGGATCCCCTGTTGACCTGGAATGAGGTCAGCGCTATGCTGTCAGGATCTGTGGTGTGTCCCGTCGTGATGAGATTTTTTTGCCTAAGATGCTGCCATCGCAACATGATTTGCAAACCTTCCGGATGATCAACTAAAATGAGAAAGATGGAAGATAACATGATATGTTTCAAACTGAATGAGTTCTTTGGAAGAAAAGATGTTAAAGAACAAAATACTAGGAAAGATAGAAAAAAAGTAGAAAATGATGAATATGGAACCAGTCCCTATCAAACAATGTAAATGGTCTTCATTGAATCAGCAGCTGTCAGCTCCTCTGATGAAGCACCGATTCTGAATGAGCAGTCAGCAATTAGACTGGTCTCATGAACACCCCGGTCGCATACACAAATCTCTCCTCTGCCGCCTTCCTCGGCATTTCTGACAACTGGGGGCAATTTTTCTTTTCACAGATAAAACATGGATTTCCTTATCAGTGGGATTTGGTCCTGTTACCCAGTTTTAAAGGTTCTCTGGTACAATTGCTCTACTAATTCTGAGTTTCTTCAAAGGATTACTTATTGATTAACTAGGTATTGACCGTGAGAGAGCGTTTCTTACTAATTAATTAGCAGAATTTCTATTTGCTTGGAATGGCCTGACCTTTAGCAGTTTACACAAAGTAACACTCTCTTGGAAGGTAGACCATGGATGTGTCTGGAACTCCATCCAACAACATGTCATGGACTGGTACACCCAGGACATGAGGACCATCCATCACAGAGAGTTCAGGCAGTGCAGAGACTCCAGACAGATGGCACATCTTTGAACATACACACACAATAATGTAAAATCCTACTAACCAAGCTACAAAGCACTGGGAAATCTGAGGATGTGGGTTGACTTCAGCCTTCTGATACCCCATACACACTGATGGCTTCCTGAAATAGTACTGGCAAGGCTCAAAGTCACTTGGAATCCAGACCAGCCCTAAATCATCTCAGCAGGTCATCGGGGTGAGGTGACAATGAGGGCACATGAGAGTCTGGCAGACAGAGCGGCAGAGAAAGATGGATTTCTTAAATTACTGAGTGGATTATCCGCTAAAAGGCGAGTCCCAAAAAGAGCCAGTGGAGCGTACACAGAAGAAAATACACACAGACGCGGTTCTGAGTCAATGCGATTTCAGTGCTGTGATTATTTTCAAAAAAACTGCTGCCAAATGGAGATTAAGGCCAAAAATTGGAAGAAATCACCTCCTACTTGCTGACAAAGTCCAATAAGCTTCTGGGAGCAATTACACACATTTGGTCTCATCCATGTTGATGGGCCAGAAAGTTAGGAGAGATATGAATGACTTCATCTTTGTAGGACCTTGCAGCCGGTCTGCTTTGGGGACACCTAGGGACACCAGCAGCATCTTTGGTATCAGTAGTGACAGTGACCCTTCATCTAAGATATTGACACCTGTAGCTAGACTTAACGTCCATGGAGAAGACAGTAAGACTGGGACCTTGCTGTTGTGCTGACTAGGAGTCTTTTGCCGCGGTTTCTATAGTGGGGTTATTTCTGAAGACGTTTCGTCGATCCATGTTGGTGGTAATTTGCCCTGTCTCTGTTAATGTGCAGCTTTTTAAATACTAATAGAAGTGTACTGGATATGTACTGACACAGTAGGTCCTGGGAAACACCATCCTTCATTTACTAATAGAACTGAGCATACCGCATTACTAACCATACACAATGGACCCTCCTAAGCACTCTCCTGGTGCTCACCCTCCTCCATCAGGCCCAGTTTCCATTAGGATGGACTCTCTTTATCATTGGGGTCTCCTGGGCAGCTGTGGTCCGTCTCAACAAAACAGGCATGGACCATACAAAAGCCTGAACCAAACATTCTCATTTCATTGGCAGGCAGCTCAGTCTAAGCACACGCACAATAACATGATATTAAAGATGTTATTTACTTCTTGCAGGAGACCCAGCTGGCAAAGAGTGACGCAGACATGTGGATGAATAATTCTGGAAGAGGAGCACCACGACCCCAAATGGTATATGATGTTTTTGATGCTAAGATGAGACGCTTGACTTTGTGTCACTTGCCATACTCCTCGAATTGGCCCTACATAGGGCATCTCTCACGGGCCAAAGTGAGCTAGATGATGTCCGTCTCATCGAGAGAAGGCAGGAACTCTTTTCCCTCCAGAAAATGATCAACGTGGAGGTTTTCTTTGGTCATCTCTAATGCAGCTAAACACACTCAAGGGAACACTCACAAACTGCTGTTAATGAAACTCCCCCTCTTTAAATATAGTAATTCCCATCATCAAAGGGCGGCCTTTGCTGTTAATTATGCAGTCTGAGGTAAAAGGCTGCTTATTTTAATATGTCTATTGACAAAAGCCTTGAGACTGAGAATTTCTGAATTACCGAATACGGAGAAGAAAACGAGATGAAACAAAGCAGCAGAGGAAATACAAAGTCATTCAAGGATTAGTCTGTGGATCAGAGTCTGGAGACGGCTTTGCGCTGTGACCTCCCTTTGGCTCTCCTCTCCATGTCTTAAAAATTCCGCAGTCAAGGCTTTGTCCTTTTTTTCTGTTTGGCCCTTGATGCCCTTATTAAAGTCAGAGGTGAGATTAGCATTTTACCACCAGGTTGCTTTTAAAAATCAATCAAGGCTCTGTTTGTGTTCTTAAGAAGCTGCATACTGTCCTCGGAACACAAAGACTCTGGTTGTTTCTCAACATGCGTACCTGACCATACTTGTGTTCTCACTTGACATCATCTTCCATTACCGTAGACCAGTTCCAACAAAAGTACAGAGGGCATTAAAAATCCTCAGATATCATTCTTGACCCACCACAAATATCAAGGGTACAGTGGTTGTATCCTAGCCAATGAGAATTATCCCATGATTCATTACACCCCAAGTTTTTCTTGGGATGCAAGTTAGCAAGACCATTCTTGCCCAGGCCTCAAGTGCGATCTTTGCATTCTTGATATTGAGAAAGACTCCCTCTTCTAGCTCTCGTTTGCTGGTTGGCAGTTCAGTGACGGGGTGGCCTGGTGCTCCTGCAGACTTTACCCTCTGGGAAAATAACATCCATCTCACTTATCTTACACTTCAGTCTAGCCAGGCTCATTTCATTATGGCTTCGTCTGCATTATCTACAGTACGAGTTCTGATTTATTCCTGCAAACACCCCACACATATAGTTGAACAGCATCGGAGCCGTGAGACACGCAGCCTCCTGCAACTGATACTGGTAAAGATAATCATGAGGACTGTCAGCGCCAGATAAAAGGAAGAGAAAGTGATAAAAGAACCAAACATTAAAATGCAGTTTGTAGAAATGACAAATCATACCTTTTTTCATCCCGTTTTAATGGTTATGTTTCTCAAAACCAGCTAAGAACTTTCTGCTGCAAATTAGGTTTTGAAAAAACATCTATGCTAAGCCTCAAGACTTTGAAAACTGAACTGAGTTCAGTTCACTACAGCTATATACCTGCTCTTTGTGGAAACACCTGTGATTTTATTTAATTTGTTATGAAATCCATTGAACTCCCAGCCATGGATGCAGCCTGGAGCCAGAGAAGATTAAGGATACTACTTCTCCTAGGCATGTGTTTTTGGACTGGGGACTGACAAGTGACACGGGGACAACTCACAAACTCCACACAGACCATTTGAAACCTGAGGGTATGAGGCAGCCATAGGCAACATTACCAGGGCTGCAATTATGCCCCCTACTGGTCAGGTGAAAATGCTATTCGAACACATTAAGTTGAGTAAAATTTAAATATTTTGTAAAGTTATATTTGAAAATGCAGCGTGTATACATCATATTAGTGTGTAGCAATAATTTAATGTAAATGTATTTACTATTTTTTATGTGCTGCTGGGTTCAGGCTGGCAGAAAAGCCCAGAGTTGCCTGTAGCGGTAACAATGCTACAAACTTAGCAGTCTGGCATAAACATACCAAAGACCATACTAAGGAGGCTTAGAGAGGCTATGCCTATGATGTGATTCCTCCAATAGGGGGCTCCCAAGCCAGGCTCTTAGCACAAATCACAGTCCTCTGCCGAGTGCTCGTTCCTAGATCGGGAAACACTCACTGTACCCACCTTACACACGCAGGCCCAAGGCCTGCTGACAGGCGGCCTGTCGCCGGAAGGAGATCTCAGGTAGATGAAGAGTTTAAACTGCACTGGCATGACCAGGCTGACCAGGGATCGGGGCTGGAAATGGACAGACTTGTATGAAGGGATGCCTGTTTGTGTGCAAGGAGTGACACAGCAAACAGAGGAAGCACAGGGAGATAAGATAGAGGCACGGATGAGGTGAAGAAACGCCTGTCTGTGACACTCCGTGAAGCCAAGTCAAATGTGACACGATCCATCTGCCAGTTTCGGAAAAGTCCACCTCCTCAACGCCAAAGTCAGCAGAGCAGCCTGAAACGTGCTCTCCTGGTACCCCAATGAGTTCATGACGCAGAGCTGTTGCTGGTGACAGGGGCTGGCTCGTGCTCAAGCTTGAAGACTGTGCTTCTGTATGCCGTTTTCTGGTTTATGGTGGCCGCTGGGACTCCGTTCGGAGCAGCTGTGTACCACGGGGGGCTTAATGAAGACGCCTGCCCCTTGCTGATGCAATGGTAAAAATCTGTCCTCCGCAGCCAATCCCTCACAAAGATGCATTCAGACATCTGCAGAAGGGTACGCCCAACTCTTATGCTACTATCTCCTTCCTTTTGCTTCCACGCAGAGCTGTATAAAAGCCCACAGAGATCCACATGGAACACATATAGGGACAGTGTGATTTTCACTCTGCAGTTCCTCGTCCCCGTGACGATACATTTAACCCGATATCATGCCTCATAGTGGGATTTCTGCACCCAAATGCCCCAAGGGCTTCTGGTTACACCAACATTATCTCCTCAGGTGGAGTAACTGCTGGGATTATTAACTAAACACATGTGTGTTGATCCAAACTTCGGTTGCTGGATCATGGTGCGCTAACGTGTCACCAGTCTCAGCTCCCTGCTCACGTGACAGCTCTACGCTGGCTCGCTGGACTCGGGAAGCTCTGACTTCACGGCTTATTCCTGTGACACCGGTGGTTCAGCCTGCAGAGGAACCCTTTCAAAGTGGAGCATGCTTTCAAAGGGCCTGGCTGAATCCCGTGGCACCATGTTTGTGTTTGGAGTGTGCGGGTCATGCGGGTGTCTGTTCATTCAAAGAGCTGCATCACTCAGCAAAGTGAGTCTCTGTGGTGAGGAAAGAGGGGCAACGTCCCCGGGTGAGGTCTCTGGAGCTGGGAGAGTGTCCCCTGCTGGCCAGAGATAACTTCAAATGGAAGCTTTCCTTAAAGCAGTTAGCAGATTAGCTGGTTACTAGCCACATACCTCGCTGGAATTTGAACTTGTTTTCTGATTATGCCAAAAACGTGTTAATAATGTTTATGTCCTTTACTGCCTGTACCATTTAAATTAAAGAATGAATGCACATGCTGCTTTTTCAATGATTTATTAGCAGATGACATGTGATTTATTACACTGGCTCTGGACCAAACGGCATTGCAAAGCTCTCTGCTCATGTCCAGGGTCCTAATGACCACCTCTCACATTGGGGGAGTCACCTTCACAGTGTAGCCATCTGGGTTAATATGACTAGCAGCAGAATGGGGCCTCCCCACAAAATTAGACGGATATATATATGTGCACTCTGCATTCTGCACTCTAGATCCCTTCCCCCTACAAGCCCCCACCCCTCTCCATTACCTATTTCATCCCACTCTATTCATCCCAGAATTTCTCCCGTTCCTCTCCATTACCCCTTCATCCCACTCAGTCCTCCCTATAATCCCCCATCCCGCTCCATTGCCCCTTCATCCCACTCAGTCCCCCCATAATACTCCTTTTTTCCACTTTGTTTCCCCACTATTGCCACCTCCATTTCTTTCCTGCCCAGTAACATCCCCCCTCTCCCTTCTTTTTCCTTCCTTTCTTCCCTTTTCTTGTACCAAAACCTTTTGTCATCTTAGTTTAGCACTTGGACTCAAAAAGCCGGGAAAATATGACGTCATGTAAGTGCTTTATGAGTAAGATTTCTTTAAATGAAGCAGAAGGCAATAAATCTAATATCCACCTACCTAATATTTACCATAGCCAGTCCATCGGGGTTTATGTGCAATCTTTTAATGTAAGGAAAAGATTTAAGAGTAATAGTGCAACGTGCCAAGTGTAATACTGCCGCCTAGTGTTGGAAATGCATCACTGCATGTTTTGAGAGCGTAAAGGCACAGAGATAAATGTAGGAGAGGCGTTTTATGGTATCAGGGTCATAAGAAAACGAAGTAATAAAGCATGACAGGACAAATGAAGGAGACATCAGGCATTCTGAAAATCAGATAAATCCAGGATATATGTATTGAATTTGCTCTGGACTGGATTTCACAAAGCGCAATAAACTTCTAGGGAAAAATATATCTAATTTTAAAGAGGGCAATTATACATTCCTACATCTCACAATGCTGCTAAAATTATAAATGCCGGCAGACTTGTGAACAGATTTTCCTTTTTTAATGATTGTGTTTTTTAGCAAAAATCCCCAGTCCGAATAAGTTAAATGTTAATGAATCAAATTCCTTTAAAACACTGCGTCCCCTTCCTGCATACCAATAGGCATTTTAATAATAAGCAGTGACTATGTTTTTATATGCATTCTGTCTCCAGACACAGAACCCTGAATGGGGGTCACTGGGGCGGGGGGAGACGTCCTTACACAGGGGGGAGATGTATGTAAGGCGCTGGAAAAATTAAACAGCGTATACATCACAGACCACCTGAGGTGGTGGCCTGTGTGTGTGTGTATGTGTGTGCGTGGGGGGGGGGGGGGGACCCAGGGAGCACCCCCCATCCATATTAACCAATTCTCAAGTCATCCCCTATTGGAGAGTGTGGAAAGCAGAACAAGCATGAATAAATACTGAATATCTCAAGATAACAGGCAGTGTTAAATGCTAATAAAATCATTTACTCCCCCAACATTTGGTCATATAGGACCTCGATCTCTTGAAACCTATCACATGATAAGATTCTGGCTGGTGAGGTGCACAATTAATTTATGTGTAATGTGTGTGAAAGTCATGCATGAGTGTTTGATACTGCATGTCTACATATGAGTAACACCCACCTGTCCATGTAAAACCTTCAGATCAGATCCAAGTTTAATCTCAAATCATGGAAAAACATTTAATTCCTGCTCTTTCACGGTGCCTCTGCCAGTGCTCCACTGTATGCAAGTCGCTTTCTTAATCAGCCTGTCTGATTGCCTCTTAATAATCAAACAGCCTGTCCTTTGTGTTCTGGTATCTGAATATTGAAGGCTTGCCTTCCTTTTATAAATAGACTGCGTGAAGAAAGGAGGAGTGCATGGAAAAAAGACGGAGACAAGCCCAATGAAGAATCAATGAAATCTTCGGAAAAGATTCAGACACAGCAGCAATTCATCGGAACACAGGAAGACCAAAATTCCAGCAATAAGCTAATAAGATGAGAAACTAAACAATACAATAAATACCAGAAATAAAATACAACACAAAGTAAAATCAGGAATCCGAATACAATACTAGACAAATGCAAGTATAAGGAAAGCAAAGATAAGGTGTGCAACTAAAGTGAGAGTGTCTGTGTGCAAAGAGTGTAAAAGAGTATTGTATAACGTGCAAAAACAAAAGGTCTCTTCGAGAGTCCGTCTGGGTGCCTCTGGTGCTCTTAAACATTGCAGTTGTTTTATAATGCAATCAGGCAGCCCCACGGGGGATCGGTGGAGGCAGGAGATACTGCTGTGCTGCTCAGCTGGGCCACTCCAAATCAGACGGCCTGATTCCCACGCAATGGGAGGGTCTGAAAGGGCAGCAGGTCTCTTCATCGGCGTGGAGCTCTTCAGCTGGGGGGATTTTGGGAGATCAGAAAGGAGGTGGAGATGGACAGACCACACAGCACTACAAGGGAGATATGAAAAAACACAGAGGGCTGGAACTTCCAAAGGTCAGAAAGTTCTATTGACTGATAAAATACTGAAGAAGGCCTCATGCCTCCCACCACGTGACTGATGATGTCAATCAAAGATACTCGCAATATAAAAATAACTATAGGAGAGTACTTTACTTATTATACTTATATTACACTGCATTGGCGTGAACCTTGTTTGTATAGTAGCAAGAAAGGCAGGGCCTATGGCATTACAGCTGTGCTTCGTTCCTGAGTTTTGTACTTTGAAAGCTCATGCAGAAATTCATATTAAATAGTTTGGGTTTAATGGGTAGATGCCTAGACACCCTCATGCCACTCCAGCTGCATTCCTACAGGAGCTTAGTCTGGATGATGCCCCCCGCCCCAACCCCGCC
>JABFEB020000102.1:1323499-1339073 GCA_019775895.2 Stomatorhinus ivindoensis
ACACTGTTTACTAGGCCTCTCTTAGAAACTAGTCTTAAACACGGCCGCCCCAGGCTTTCTGTGTGTGTGTGTGTGTGAGAGAGAGAGAGAGAGAGAGAGGCAGCATGATGCTGCATTCGCACACAAACACTATGCTCAGAAAAGGAAATGCCAATTTAAACCTCCCCCTGGTCACTGCTGGCACTGAATTCTCAGCCTTTGTTTTGACACCTACAGTCAATAACTGTGGCAATAAAAACAAGCTACCCAGACCTGTTATTTTCACATTTATTTATGTACAAATTATGATGGTTCCTATGGTGCGCAGCCAGAGTTAACCGCACCCCAATGGAGGAGCACATACGGTCATTACCGCACGAGGGATTCTGCATCCCGCCGGACTGAACCGCACCCCGATAGAGGAGCGCACACGGTCATTACCGCACGAGGGATTCTGCATCCCGCCGGACTGAACCGCACCCCGATAGAGGAGCGCACACGGTCATTACCGCACGAGGGATTCTGATGAGGTCCTAAAGCCAAACTGAACCCCACTGGAGTAAAGCACAGCCTATGGTCCCACCCTCACTGTGGTTGCCGTGAAACAGGGAAGCTGCTTCCCATAGTCACTTTCCATACGTGTCGTGGTAGCAGGTGGTTAAGTGGTTAAAGCCCTGGTAACCAAAATGATACACGGTCAAATCCCGGAACAGCTCTTGCAGCTGCTCTTCAGAGCAACTTAGGTACTTAGCTTGAAAGTATCCAGAAGATACACAGCTGCTCAATGGAGTACAACTCTTAGATGACATTGTTGGTTAAAACTGAAATAAAAAAATACCACAGAAACACAGATGGGGACACAGAGTGTGACATTCTCTACAATGTTTCCTCACCACCTGCACATCACGGACATGAGCTGATGCCCTCTTGCTGTTCCATAAGTACTTTTTTTAAAGAGCTATCATTACCTGCCCCTTGGAATCTGCCTGATGTATATGAAACATATATGACTATACTATGCTGAACATGGAGTCACCAACTGTCCAAAGCCCATGCACCCTAACTATATACCCAAAACTGAACTCTATTGTACATATTGAACAGTGAAACCAATGCATTTACTACTGCACTAAACTCACCCCATACCATATGGAATCAAACATGTATAGTACTGCAGGGCTGGACTGGGATTAAAAATTGGCCCTGTACTTTTCCCCAGACCAGCCCACCACATACATACCCCAAATAAATTTTGTCAGCTAATCCAGCCCTATGGTACTATATTAAATCAAAACCTGACCTGTATTGCTGTGATTCACCCCCTTCTGCACACAGAACATATTACAGACGGGATCCAAAGCCCTCCTGAATAACCCAGACCCCGAAGGGCTTCAGTTCCATTCCCTTCATCTCCTCTAGAGCCTTCACTCATCGCCCGAGACTTGACGGCCGTGAAGAGACTCCATCAACATCAGCTGTCTCTCTGAAATAATGACCTTCTTACCCAGACTATACAGACAAGGACTTTAATTCATTTTAACATGCTTCACAAAGACTGCCAGACACAGGATAAGAGGAGGTAAACGTTCCGGATCTCTACTTCAGCCTTTCTCAAACCAGTCCTCGGGGGCCCCCAGATGATCCATGCTTTTGCTCCCTCCCAACTCCCAGGGGATTGGGAGGGAACAAAAAGGTGGACCGTCTGGGGCCCCCGAGGACCTGTTTGAGAAACACTGCTCTACTTTCCGCCATAAACATTTCACATACTCATTTGGGATAAAGCGCTGGTTTAAATGGAAGGGGCTTCTCCTGAGAAGAGACTAAAAATGACTGATTTGTAATCAACAGCAATATATTAAGATAGTAAAAAAAAAGCCCTTTTCCTTTAGTGCCTTGATCAATAGGCCCACCTTGTGAAATATCATCCCAGCCAAATAAATAATCTGAACAACATGGGAGTGAAACAGAAACAAAACCATCCGGCTGTGATCACGTGACATCAGAACAAAGCTGGAAATACATATGATTCATGCACAATGCAGGACGCTCCATCTTTCATGCATTTCTTGCAAATTGGATTCCGATATGAAAACAGCGCAGAGCCGTTTCCCAATTGCGCAAAAGCAAGACCTCAGATAGGATCCCTGCAGCAGGGAAGACAAGCTGGACGATGAAGATGAAGGTGGTGAGAGACACCAAAGGTAGAGCCACATTCCTTCAATTTAGCCTCATCACACTTAACTATAGTGCTCAGAGACCATATGAGGCTAATTTCCCATGATACGAGGACTGGGGGCGAATCAGTAATACAGACCCACAAGACCCCCTGCTTCAGGGAGGCTTAACAGGGAGCCTTGGACTCAGGGTCACACTGAGAACACACAGCGCACTGCATACATAAACACAACCTTGCATACAGACACTCTCTTCCAAAAGCAGATCTACATTTTAGCACGTCTCAAGTTTCACAGCTGGACTGGACTCAAATGTGAGACACGCATCATCATCCTCACGCTGTCATTTCTCACCATCCTACTTACATCACCAGAAGCACTCCAAAGCAATCATGAGCTCACGAGCCAGGAAGCTATTGGGGATTTATATGCATCCTTCCAATACTCACAAAGAGCAGCTGCTCTCAAATGCAGAACATGGACTGTGTGGCTTTCAATGATCCTTGAATCACGTGTGTCTCCCGATTCTGGATGAAATGCTAAGCAAAATGTCCCTTCAGTGGGTCCCTAAAGATCTCCCACCATCATATTCCCAATTCTGCCGACACGTGCAGAACAGGAACTGAACCACAGTATCAATCACAAATCTGCTAAAGTGCATTGACATGTCGAGTAGCAGTGACACCCATTTCCATGCCTTTCAGCTTCACTTCGGTTCCCCCTCTCTGCATAGATCTGCCTCCTTTGACCCTTGTTTCCGCTCTGCAGGTGTGCAGCCAGATGCACTAGCAAGCCAGTGTTAAAGGACAAAGCCCTGCAGACAGAGAAACACTCACGCCAGACTCACATACATGAGCTGTTTAAAGGCAAAAGGAAACACACTTTTGTCAAGAAGGCATGACGTCTGAAACAGTGGTGACCCCAAGTGTCTACTGGGGGCTGTGGGTTTAGCTCGAAGCACTGAATGGGACCATGTAGCCGTCAGTAATGAGAAATTAGCCAGCTATGCTTTTCCTGCTTTTGAACAGATGGAAGTGATGAGGATGAAGAAAGGTATGAGGCAACACGATGCTCTAAATGTGCCTGGCTTACGTCCAGAGGCCAGCCAAGCTTTCTCTTCCCCGTCTCCCCTTTTGTTACACTTGTTAAATATTTGCTTGCATGCGAGTGGGAAACCAGATTTTAAATCTGCCCAGACCATCCAATTATTTAACAGCAGAGCTGGCCTGCGCTGCCAATGCTGGGACACATCCAGTTCTCTACTCCCAGTTAACCTCGCCTTAACCATGAGTACGGATTAATAAAATATCACCGCTCTCTGATTCAGTTCACGGTCAGAGTTTACCAGGCGTGCCAGTCACTCATATGCCACATAGCACCTGAGGCTTTCTCATCGGTCTCCTCCATTCTGCCCCCTAGAGACAAAAATCGTTCCGCTTTTTCATGTCACTTGAGAGAGAGGCGAAAAAGTGGTAAACAACACGTTCTGGAATGACTCTGCTGTTTCTGGCAATTTTCACCCTTTCCATTATGTTATATGGGTTTTCAAGACACCGACCCACAGAGAAATCTCCACTTCCCTGTAACTTCCTGTACAGGGTCTGAAAGCGCCACTAAGGAGCTAGTGAGATACTCCGCTAATTCCTCAACAGCCCACAGAAGGCCCAATCCTCTCACTTCTACAGTGTATGTACTATTCAAACCAGAGGAACCAATAAAATATAAAAATGAACATTTGGCACTTCCTGAAACTTTGGTTCCTACATTTATGGGTGACCATGAGGCTAAATGAAGTCCGCTGTGATTCGGGTCTCTTTAAGTGACTCCACTAACTGGTTTTGGTTTCCAAATCTATCACCCATCAACAGGGAGTAACTTGCCACCCTCCAGGTCTGTGCCCTGATGTCCAGGTCTTGTGAGATGTCACCTGCCCCCTGTCATTACCCATCAACACCTCCACTGCTCAATTGCATGTGATGTCAACGTTGAATGCATTCCTCCCCTCTTGGCAGAGAGAGGTCTTGGCAGATGATGTTGCCTGAGACTTAGATTCCAGTAAAAGCCAAATGCAGCTGCAACAGATCGTTTTCCCTCAGCTTCGCACCGAAGGTTCTTGACAGAGTGGAGAACTACTCTACACCATCCCTGAGCTCAAGTTACACTCCGTCTGAGAGCACAAACTAAGTCAGTTTTCCTTTACAAAAAAAAAAAAACATACATTATATACATACGTAATGAAATAAGCGGATTACAAATGCATCTGACTATTGAAACAAAACAGACAGGGCTGCAAGAACCAGGGACCTTTATCTCTGGCAGGGCGAGGCCTTGTGAACACAAAATGTCCGCCTGCATTACACTGGAAGAAAGTTGCCTAGACTTCAATTATGCTGAAATGCCAATGAAAATTTGACTTTAGGCTTCGAAGCACGGTGCTACCACACTGCAAAAATATTTTCCAAAGAGACTTCCAGTGGGCTCTTGGGCATGGATTCACGCAGTGATCCTGCAAGCAGACGGGTAATGTGTTTTCATTTAGGGCTGGCGGTGTCGGAATTCTCTTGCATCCCGTCAGACACATCGCCAAGCCAAAGGAGTACTGATGTAAGCAAGGGTATGAGGGACGATGTCACGATCTTTAGTGCGAAGATCAGGTTCACCCACACAGCTCCTTCATTTTCCTACTCACTCAGATTAATATAATCTATTTTGGGCCTTTCAAAAAGATGCCATTGGCCGCTACTAATACTATAAAACACAAGGAAATTTAAATGGATCTTCCATAGTTAAACTGATGCCACTAAGCCGTCACCTCAGACATGAATACCACTCACAACAAAGTCTGATGAATAGGAATCTACACTCACAAGCCACAGCCATGCCTAAAAGGCAAAACTTATTAAAAATTTCAAAAGGCACAATTTCTTATAAAAAGGTCTATTAAAAAAACTGGAGAAGCTGGATTCTCAAGTGCTGAAATCAGCACAAGAATGATGGTCAGCGTGGCCCTCATTTGAGGGAGAAAATGACCAACATACCATTAGAAAACCCATTAAAAATAATAATTAAAAAAACAGCAACTGATTTTTTTTTGTTTTCATCTCCTTATTTAGATAATGTTAACAGTTCTACCGGCTAAAGGGAAACGCATGTAACACCTACTATCTGCTGGGGGCGCTAATAGGAATTTGCGTTTAGTAGTTAAGTGTCTGATAGCCGAGATATGTCTGTTCCTCGGTATATTTCAATAGGCAATACATATTTTAAGAACTACTGAAAGCAACAAGTGAAGATAGTGAAGAAATATTTCAAAATCCAGCACTGGGTTATCTAAGATTTATCTAAATAAAAAAATTATCTTGTTTCAAAAACCTAATGTAGGGGATTTACCAGCAGATTCACATGCGTATTCACACCAAAGTAAGGTATGGACATATATATACAGTCGTCCTTAAAATGCCAAGTAAGGACTGAACCTTTGAAATAGTTTATCATCGAGGAAAATTACTCTTGCCTCAATTATAGACATCTATTTACCACAGACGTTCATTTTCACATTTCTAAGATTACCAGTATGGCACGGATAATGACCATTATTTTATGGATGTAGTGTAGTTAGAATGATCCCCTACGCCAATTAATGTGAGTATGAAGCCTTCTGTGGCGTTTACACATCATACTGTGTTATGGCGCATTTCTGGTATAATATAATATGGCATCTAAAACAGATCGCGCAAAAATTTAAGCGTTTACTACACTGGTATAATAAACTTAATTTGCTGTGATTGTCGTCCACTACGGCGCTAATACGACGCAGTTCAGGTTGGTCAAGGGGCGGGGATAAAATAGAAGTACCTTTCTTATGCCATATGCCACACTAAACACAATAAGCTTATAGTTTTAAAAGGCGTCTCAGTCGCTGTATGATTCACATAAAGCTATTATAAAGGAATTATGATTTCCTTGTTTTTCAAGTTGCTCACTTTTAGTAGCATAATACGGTTAAAAGCTTGGTGTTTTAAGAAATACAATAATCCATAAATAAATTAGCAATAAAGAGAGTGCGATAAATATTAAGTGAAACAAAACTATGTGTATGAACTCTGCATGATAAACTATTAAAATAAGTGGTTAATAACGAAAACAGATTCAATCATACTTAGGAGGATCTGGAGAAAGCCCCGATTTCGATCTGGAAAACCGAAGTTTTTACCCATGCAGGATAGATACTTACCCTCACTTCCACACTGTTTCCCATTGTTCGCACCCATCCTGACGAATGCATAATCTAGCCACAGAATCCGGAGATGCCCATAAAAATTAATCCATACAGATAAAAAGCAATCAAAGTCAATCGGTGAATCTGAAACAATGCAAACAGTCGCCCTTCAGATTCGCAATCCAGACCTTGACGTTGTGCAATCCATAATACCATAACGGAGCCGAAACTCCTAAATGTTCAGACCCTATTTCTGATGGAGATACCGTCCCGAACACTCTTCCAGATTATTAGAAGGGAAAAACGAATAAATAAATAAATAGTTAACTTGTTGCGTCGAGAGTCCTGCATCCGCCCCTGTTTAGTCGCTTCACATGTAGACACACTCCAGCCCGTCCAAGCCTCCTGGACTGGCTCTGGATCCAGTCCTCCCCTTTCGGACATGTCATTCTCCGAGGAAGGCGAACGGATTGCTTTTAAAGAGACCGTGAACATGCGAACTTTCTTTGTGTCGCCGTTTAACGCGCTTAAACATTCTAAATTATAAATGTGTTTGATCGAAATATGTGTTTTAGGCATATACTTTCCCCCAATCAATAGTCTGTATAAGCACAACCTATTCGTTTAGTTAATTATAGTTTACCTATCCCATATTACCAAATACTACAAATGTCTTCACATGACGCTTCACACCAATTTTGGCAATGGATGCAAACTTTTCCTTTACAAACGTTACGAGGAGGAAAAGAAATGTTAGAGTTAATAGGAACCCTATTAATTTTGAAAGCCTGCGTGGATCATGGAGAAACTCTCGCTGAGATAGACAAATCTGTGATTTACTTCATGGTAACCGAGGACGCTTAACTATATAAGGTTATACAAATAGAAAAACCTCCGCGCAGGACACGGAAATCCAGTTTCATTATACTTTGTAATCCTGGCCTGAAACAACGCGCTCGGCTCTAGACAAGGTACGTAAGCGGGCTGGTCCTGTCAGCCCTCTGGTGGGCAATACATCCGCAATGCTGCGCATCGTTTCTTACTATGTTATGTTACAATGTGATAATTACTATTTAACGTTTCAAATTTGTATAATTAGTATCCTGCCTGGATTGATGGTCTGAAACCGTTCAAAACGAGCCCCAATGTTTTAATGCATTAAGCAACAAACCCCTAAACAAATCAATCAGAATTGTGAAAATATTAAGTCATTTTTCAAATGTTAAAAATTTGATAGTTGATGGAGAAAGGATCTGTTTATAAATCTAAAACGTTTATTTCCCCTAAGCTTTGCTGTTCGCATATAGGGTCTATATTTGCCCGGCATTAGACTCAGCGACAGACGCACCTGATGGCGGCCTGAGCAGGTTAAACTGCACTCAAAAGCCAGTAATAGACAGGCTTTAAGCGGTGCGCATCGCCAATCAGCTGGCAAAGCAAGGCCGATGTGCAGACGAGTCGAGACGTACTATCGAGCCTTTTTGCGCATGTGCAGTTCCACCGTTTGGGGGTTAGGGTAAGGTTTTAGGGGGTTGGATTGGGGCTAGGGTAAGGGTTTTAGGGGGTTAGGTTAAGAGTTAGGGTTAGGGCTATCGATTAGCACCACGGTAGCCTAACTCGACAAAGTAGCTCAACTCGACAGAACACCTGCGTGTGCCAGCCAGACCGCAGGATGCTGTAATGTACCGGGGGCGCGCTTTACATTTCTTCCGTGTGCTGCTTTTCCTTTAAATGGTAAATAAAAGCTAAACTTAAGCCGGCGTTCTGTCGAGTCGAGCTACTTTGTTGAGTTAGGCTACGGTAGTGCTAATCGATAGCTCTAATTCCCTAACCCCAAAAAAAATCCGTTACCCTACCCCTATTCCCAAAACGGTGGAACTGCACATGCGCAGAAAGACCCGATAGCACCTTTCGATTGGTAACAACTCATCAGAACATCGGACGCGTCCCACCAATATACTGAACGAAATATGAACACAAAAACCAAGATAACATGCTATTTCACTTCTACCATGAGTGAATATGCACAGAAAACTCAGCACTTTCACACAAACCACGGCCTTTCCCATTCAAGGACTTAAACTGCAGTATTAACTTTTCCCATACTAAACGTTTCTCTGCACAGTATGGAAAAGTGCTTCCCAACCCTGTGAATAGTTCGCTGCTAACCAGTACAGCCTGGAGCACAGTCGAGCTCATCAGTTATGTCTGCTGGCTGATCTGATGAGGTCAAGTGCCAAACCCCGAACCTTCACTGCCAAACTAATCCTCTGCCTCTCTGGTTGACAGCCAGGAAGCATATGCTCAGTGCAGATGGCCACCAGAAGTAAATAAAATACTTTCCAACAATAAAGGAAAAGTGAGTTCTTGGAATTGAGCATTACCTGTGGTCTGGAACTTACGGGTGTCACGATCTCATCCAAATGAAACACCACATCTAAAGTACAACTGGTGCCCATTCCTTAGCCTTGTCCAACAGTGGTCAGCGCATTGTACCAGCTCATGAGAGAGAGAGATCACTTGTGTAATTTGAGGGGAGAGATCACTTGAGTGCTCTTGTGCGATATAAGAGAAAAGGCTTTTTGCCATCATTCAGTTTTACGTAAATAAATACATATAACTGATGTGCATTCCTGTTTTGTATAATGGTAATAGCATAATATCTACTTTTTCAAATGACACCACAAGCCCATTGTCTGTCTTATGAGGAACATGGTTGTGGTTAGGAGGGCTGGACAGAACAGCATAGGCCAAGGGACACCCTGGCTAGGATGCAGCTTATCATAGGGCAGACACACACATACCAACCCACCCAACACAATCCTGGAGGCACAAGGCAACAGTGCACACAAAGGACAATACAAAAGAATGAACAATATTGACACTAATATATATAAACCACAATATCATTAGCGGACAGAACCACAGAAAGCCAACCTACTAGGGGTGTAAATTCACAGTTCGGCATAAACCGAATCATTTATTATTAAAACTGCAAACACAATTAGGAACAGCTGAAACCAAAGGCTTGCCTCTGTCAATATGTTAGAATAACAAGAGATGATTATTCGCACATTGTGAAATTAGATATATAGCATATAGGGGTGTGTATGTGTGTGTGTGTACACACACACACACACTCTTGGGTTAAAAGAGATTTAATTTATCGGGAAACCAAAATTGGTTAAAAGTGATTTCATTTATTGGGAAACCAAAATGTTCCCAAACCATCGATTACTACTGACTGTACTACTAATGACTCTATTACTATTGCTTACCACTTCTGGTAAGATGGTGGCGCAGGAGGTAGCACTATCGTTTGGCAACTGTAGGATTGCAGGTTCAAGCCCTGGTTCCTCCTGACCCCATCAAAGTGACCTTGAGCAGGACACTGAACCCCCAACTGCTCCCGGTATGCAGGTTGGCGCCTTGTATGGCAGCCTCTGCTACCAGTGTGTGGATGCGTGAATGTGAGGCATAATGTAAAGCGCTTTGAGTACTCGTAGGAGTAGGAGTATGCAGTCCATTTACCATTCTTGTCTTAGTTTTGCACTGACCTATATGGCTTTGCACAATGTCTTATATTATTATTTTTTTCAATTTAATTTATTTAATTTAATATATACTCTCATTTTTGCACACATAATATTTTGTTACACCCTAATTCAGGGACACCCTGAGCGCCGCAATTTTGTCTCTGTATACTTGTATATGGCTGAGATGACAATAAAGTTTACTTTGAGTTTTGACTTTGACTGTAATCTGCATTAGCCGTAACCAACTCACAGCCACAATTAGAATTAGAATGCTTGTGAATTTAAGTTCTGCCCATGCAAAAAACTGTATTCATTTCACTGTGTATAAGAACCAAATGTAATGTACCAAATGGACAAATATTTGTACCATATGTCTCCTACAACCTACCGACATGTAGATGTGCATGGCCATAGAGGCTGACCATGCCTGTGGCAGGTAATGTGTGAGGCAGGATTTGGACCAGATGTGATAATGATGTGAAACGTTGTACAGTTATCCAGCACTACATATTTTGGCCCCCATAAAAGCACATCATATTGGGCTCCATAAAAGCACATCATATTGGGCCCCATAAAAGCACATCATATTGGGCCCCAACCAAGATCAATTCAATTATATTCCAATTATTTTCATAAGGTCCTTGTCACCCCGCTCCCTGCCTTTACAGTACCCTTCCCGTAAATTAACATCATTAATGATAGTATAAAAGAAATTAATATATATGTGAACAAGATTGTGGAATACTATAAATTTAGTCTCCCCGTGCCTGATCTTGGCACCTTTTAAGAGGAATAATGCCAATCATTTCCATTTTCATTTCCATTTACAGCATTTGGCAGACGCCCTTAGTCAGAGCGACTTACATAAGTGCTTTAAGACTCTACAATGAATTCTTTTCCAATACTAGCTCAATAAAAACCAAGGTTATGTATACCATCAATGTAATACTCTGTTGGGAAAGGTGTGGTGGGACCAGTTGAGCAGTGCTGGAGGATCGGAGAGATCGGTAACTACAGCAATTTTCCAGGCAACTCGAACACTTTAAATATTACTTATAAAATAATGATTCATTGTGGTTCATTACCCGTGATGTAGACTTCATGTGACTTTCTCGCCAGAGGGCACTAATGTGAAATGTCCACAGACTAAAAATCACTTCTGAGTGGTCTGGTGGTTTCCCAAAACACTTAACTTCTGCTGAAGGATCAGGAATATATATATATATATTACAAAATCTCATTTCACTTCCTCGTTAAAACTTGCACTTTTTCTTTATCCCATCCACCTACCCTCTATTCAATTCCTATGCTACATAGGAATTGAATAGAATCAGAATACTTTTATTCGGCAAGTATGAAAATACAAGGAATTAATTTTGGTAGATTTGTTTAGGCTACGAGCCCTTGTTATTTGCATTTTAACACTGTATTTCCTAAAACCACAAGGACCTCAGCAACTCATGTAATTCCCATAGCTGGACCGATGAACTTCTGGCGCCATCCGGAAGAAGAAAACATCTTTGACCGGAAGTGCCTTAATAAGCGCTACATCTTCGAGAAGCTTCCGCTTGCACAGGCGGCGGAAGAGTGGTAGGAGATACGTGGTTCCTGGTCTCCGTAAGTGTTTCAGGGTTTCACGCCGGTGACACCATTAATCGATCGCTGAGAAATCTGCAACTCGTGGTTTATTGTTAATTTTGTCAAGATATTAGCTTTTAGTAAGTGTGGTTACCTTAGTTGGGTTCCTCTTAGGAGACATGAGTTGGGATAAGTACGGGCGACGTGCGAGCACCTTTTTGATTCATTGGCTTTTAGTTAATTCGGCCGAGACCTGAATGACAACGCTTACTTCCTACATATTTGTTGGTTGTCGGTGTGATTATATCCAACGAAAAGCGTCCATTACCTGCTTGTCTAAGGCAGGGCGGTCCGCCAGTGAATGGCCTCGTCTAGAAACACACTCCCTAAACGACATGCCAGCGAAAACTCTTTGACATAGAGATGTACCTAAAAATTTACAGGGTGTAGGGCCGAAGGCACGTATGTTAAATATGAATAAACAGTTAGCTGACGGTCTGGATTTGATCTGCTCCGTTGAATGCACGGTGAGCGTAACACAGAAGAAGCCTATGTGGTGATTCACTCGTCGGTATTACGGCTCACATAAATAAAATGAGTTACATGTATACCAGCAACACAGGTCGCGGTATTCGGCACTGCGTGCCAGATTCTGTGTCGTAATATCCACGTATAAAGCAATATAAAATATAGTGCAAAATATCTGTATGATACTATTAGATAAGAATTACATATAGGAACGCGCTGATATTTCGACCCACCTATATATAACATAGTGAATCATTTATAAATGCTTGTGTATTAATAGAGTATTAACAGAAGAAGTGCGTCATTTTAGAGGGGGCAAGACAAGATAATCTTCACAATTTACTAAATTATAAGGTCTGAATAATACATTCAGCATGATGTATATATATATGTGAGTGTGTATGTGTTTGTGTGTATAATTTATTTATTTTTTGCTAGTAATGTTCAGTGTATAACACTACTGCTATGTTAATGTTTGTCTAAATAATTGGACGGGTTTAGATTGTAACCTCGCCATGTTCTCTGAAAACATAGGAAGATGTATGATGCCCTAGAAGAATTTCACCTGTCATGAAGGTGACCTGCTCTTGCATCTTTTCCTTTCCTCGCTGGAATACTGCACTCTCCACCTGTGTTTTGGGTCTGAGGTCTTATAAAACTGAATAATAGATGTCTCTAGTGAATGCTGCATTTCCTAAGAGACACATCGCTGTTACATTTTACACTAACAGATGCAGCAATAAAGCATGACTTCCGACAAATTTATTTTTTAAATTGTCAGGATCACTTGGTGTATTTACTGTTATGTGCCCAAAGCAGTGTATGAATTATGCTGTGCTTTCAGTTATAATCCTTCTGTTTGGTGCCACCTTTAAGTGTCCTTTGTAACTGAAAGCCAAGATGAAATATCTGGAATATGAGCTGTTATTTACCTTTACATTCATGGCTGTGTGGCACCATTGATCAGTCAGTGTCTGCATCCCTCATCTCTTTCAGGTATAATGTGCCAGCAATGGCGGCAGACTCTATGCTAAAGGATCGGATCCAGGTGGCCCAGGAGCTGCTAGAGCGGGTCGAGCAGCTCTGCAGCCGGCAGACACGGGAGATCGAGGGCCGGGCGAAGCTCTGTAGCAAGTTGCGAGCCGAGCTCAGGTTTCTGCAGAAGGTAGAAGCTGGCCAAGTGCAGATCAAGGAGTCACATCTGCATAGCACCAACCTCACCCACCTGAAGGCGATTGTGGAGTCAGCAGAGAGCCTGGAGGATATAGTGAGTGTGCTGCATGTCTTTACTTACGAGGGTGCCACTGGCCAGAGGCAAACGCTGGTGGTAGATGTGGTGGCCAACGGTGGGCACACCTGGGTGAAGGCAATCGGACGCAAGGCAGAAGCTCTCCACAACATCTGGCAAGGTCGCGGCCAGTATGGAGACAAGAGCGTGGTGCGGCAGGGGGAGGAATTTGTGCAGGCCAGCCATCAGCAGCCTGTGCAGTACAGTAACCCACACATCATCTTTGCCTTCTACAATGGGGTATCCAGCCCCATGGCTGACCGGCTGGCAGAGATGGGCGTCTCCGTGAAGGGAGACATCGTGGCTGTAAACCAAGTACCTGGAGTGGATGGGGGTGAGGGTGAGGATGATGAAAATGAGGACAGAGGCAGCCCTCCCAGGGAGGAAGAGTACAAAGACTGGATTGAGGAGGATGAATATGAGGAAGATGAAGAAGCAGGTGCCTTCCATACCAGGGTGGACAGGGACACCATTGTTGCCAGTGTGGCATTCCCAACAGAGGTGAAGGTTGATGTGTGTAAGAGGGTCAACCTGGACATCACCACACTGATCACCTATGTGTCTTCCCTAAGCCATGGCAGGTGCCACTTTACCTTCAGGGAGCAAGTGCTGACAGAGCAGGCTGCTCAGGAGCGCCAAGAGAAAGTGCTTCCCAAGCTGGAGGAGTTCATGCAGGAGAAGGAGCTGTTCGCCTGCCAGTCAGCCGTGCATGACTTTCAGGTTATTCTGGACACATTGGGGGGGGCTGGAGAGCGGAAGCGGGCGGAGCAACTGCTGGCCCGTCTGCAGGTGGTGCCAGACAAGCCGTCTGAACGCACCTCGCGGCTAGTAACCAGCTCCAAGGTCAATCGTCGCTCTCTCACGATCTTTGGAACTGGAGATTCCTTGCAGGCGATCACCATGACTGCTAACAGCGGCTTCGTCCGGGCAGCTGCCAACCAGGGTGTCCGTTACAGCGTCTTCATCCACCAGCCCCGCGCCCTCACTGAGGGCAAGGAGTGGAGGGCCAGCCCAATCTAAAGAGGACCCACAAGGCCAGATCCTGGGTGAAGAATAACCAGAAGATGCAGAAGGGCTTCAGCAAAATGAGGAAGTTGAGAGGCTTGTGAGCTCAATCCCTCAGTGGGAGGTTAGACCTTCTGTAACACATCAACACTAAGGACACAATAAGATTAATAATGAAAGGAAACATGTGGTAGCAGAAAGGAAGAATAATGTGAGTGAACACCATTCTACTAATGTCAGCCAGGTTATGTGACCATCTCAGGGTTGTTTTGGAAATCCCAATATTATGTTGTATACAAGACTAGGTGTTAATTTCCCCCCTTTAATGTAAATATGTTTTAGATCTCTTTAGGTCAGTTATATAACTTAGGAGGTTTTTCATGTACAAAGTAAAATTCTTACAATGCTATGTATGAGTACTTATTTTTCACATTCAGGAATATCCTTTATTTTATTTATTGGCTGCTTTAAAACGATCACCCTCACTGCCCAAATGGGCTGCCATATTGCTGAATTACAAGCAGCTACCCAGCTGAGAAAATGTACCGTTTTCTCCTCTTCTTTTCAAAGCAATTAAATAAGATGAACAAATTTGTGAAATTGTCACAATTGCCATTTGCACAAGTGCATTGGAATGTTTTTTTTTTTTTTTGCATTTGCTTCTTGCACTCCTTTGAAATGTGTACACACACACAGTTGAGAGCAAAGCTTGGGGTTAGACCATCTATCCACCACCCCTGAAGCATTTCCACATACCCATCAGAGTTGTGACTGTTTGCCAAGGACAGGCCTCAAACTGGTGCGTTTCCACAGAGGCTTAACCGGCTGAACCACACATCATGTTGGTGAGAGAGGGTGGCACATTGCAAAGTATGTCCTACCCATGGTAGGGATGGCTCAATACCACAATTTTGACTTCGGTACGATACTAGGATCTAATACCTTGGCATCGATACCATAGGTTTAAAAAAAAAAAGGAAACAGGCAAATATAGGTGAATTGAAAACAGTTTGATTAAACACAGTGCTTGAAACTCTATGAACAACTGTGCAAAGAAATTGTTACAAAAAATAAAAACTACAATTTTGATTTTAGAAGAAACAAAACTGAAGAGATCTAATTAAAATAATCTCTTAATATATTTTCAGTCTTTAGAAACTTTATTGTCAAAAAATCTCTCTTTCTCTCTTTACAGCAGTAATATGCTCTGCACCACTATTACTAATACTAAAAATAATAATACTGATTTCTTTAAAATAAAAGTCTA
>JABFEB020000102.1:1339173-1355033 GCA_019775895.2 Stomatorhinus ivindoensis
CTTGCCGGTTTTACGCCAGTTTGCGCAACACTGCCGCATAGTGGTGAAAATCGGAACAGCGGATGAAATACCGAACTTTTGATATTGTACCGTTTGAAAAATAATAAATACCGGTATTTTCACAGTACGGGTATACCGCACATCCCTAACCCATGGTTATCAAACTCCTATCTCTCAAAGTTTCTGGATTTAAAGAGTGTATATACAGACCACAACCTGACTCCCCAAATGCCTTATTAATATTCAAACCTAATTATTGAGAAGAAGCTGCATTTTGTGTTTCTATCCCGGTGCCGGTAAGTCTTGCGTTCATCGCTTCATGCGCCTTCGGTATCTGCCCTTGTTATTAACTATTTGCCCATGGGGTGGAGCTATAATTGTATGCATAGTTAGAGTTGGGTAGTTTCTCATTAGTCGTTCAGAAAATGTTTTCTCGATAAAGAAAAGATGCATAATGAATAAAGATTACAATGAGTAGCGATAATTTTAATTAATGTAACATAGCACTGAAATCTTACAGCTTGATTTAAAGGCGCCTTAAGCCCCAACCTCGGCCTCAAAAGAAAACTTTTTTGGGGGGCGGGGGATAATGTCTAGCAGCCAAAATTAACCGGATTTAGAGGTGTGTCCTTAACTGTTATGAAGGAGAAGAAGCACCTTCATGAGTTTCGTGGGCACGGTGACTGGTAGTAAATCTTCAGCTTAAATAAGGCTTTACTTACGATGTCGCATACACTATATCTGTGGTTCGTGAACGTATATCTCCTGACATTGGACAAAAGCTACGTCTCTGTCTTCACCAAATACCAGCGGCAAAAATACGTCCGCATGAAAGTCTTGAGCGTACACAATTAACGACAGCTTGACCTTGCACAGTCGACACTGTACAGTCCCGGCAGCTGTTCTGGATGGGTCCCTGCTTTACTTCGGCGCGTGATCTTCGATATTAAATAATGGGCGGTGTTCTCTGGGGCAGCGGTTAAACTCGGTAGCGAACCGCCTTCCTAGACCACCGGCGGGTCATCATACACCAGTCACGTTCTGCACTAGACAGCGTTTGCAGGGTGGTCAGACGGTGCCCGAACCGACCCCAGATCTGCGACGCCGGACCCGCGGAGCGACGCCACGTACGAGCTGACGTCACACCAGCGTCCTCGTCCCCACCCTTCCGCCATGTTGCCGGGCTGAATCCGACACCGTTCGTACAGTGAAGGGGAGCGGCTGGAGCTTCGTGCTGGGCGCCCGAGGGTCTGCCGAGGGTTGGAAGCAGCAGCTTGGAGCTCAAGAGACGCGACACGACGATATCAAATAACCTGAGGCGAACGCGGCCGCATTCTGCGTGTTTTCCCCCCGTTAACTATCCGTCTGGCGAGTCGAGAGCAGCAGGTAGGTGTCACCAGGGTTTTGGTTGGTCTCCGAGGGCTACCGCCCGTCTCCGAGCTGGCTTAACTCTGCGAGGGGCGTCGTTGCGTCCCGGCCCGACTCACATCGCTTTCCAGGCTCATGGTCGCCTCCTCGACGTCCTGGCGGCACTGCGTGTCTGGCCGGTCTTTGCTGCGCCCTCTGCTAGCTTCGCGGGCGAGATACGGGGCGCTGCCCTTTCGCTTTGCTTTACTCACACTCCCCGCTCGCGTTCCCCCTACTGTCACTTTACTGCCCCTTGTTATTTCAGCTTTCCGTTTCATATTTGTTTTTTTTTTCCAGTATGTCTGTGGCTGAAAGCGCCGGCGCTACGTGATGTGGGTTTCGTTATGTATATACGTATGACTGTGTGAGAGAGAGCCCAGCGTTTTGTATGGGGTATGAGAGCCATGGGTTGTGATATGTCTGTACGTATGTGTGCGCCACAGGGTGCATGTTTGTGCGCGAGCGAGCCACAGGTTTCGTTATATATGTACGGGTGAGGCGCGGGTTTTGTTACATGTGCCTGGCGCTCTGGCCCTGTGCGTTGTGGGTTTGCCTGTCCCTGCTCCGTGCGACTCTTTGTACGCGCTCAGTTATGGGGGATTTCCTTTGCTGCATGGATTGTAGGATCAGATGGCCTCGGTTCACTGGGATCTGTATCGCTTCCCTCCATTTTTAGCCAAGGGGGCTTTCTAAAGGCCGACCTATGTGCTGTTGATTTTCCTGTTTGTTGCCTTTAACCGTTCATCCGAAAGCTGACCAATGAATTTTCTGTGGGTTCGAAAACAAAACGTCTCTGTTATGGGTATGCCGCAAACTCACAGGTCCATTAAAGGAGTGACACTCGGATGATAAATCCATTAAGCATCTTTTGCATTCTGGGGGTGGCACATTGGTCTCATACCTCCAGTACTGGGGGTGTGATTCACATCTCTGGTTTCATTTGCAAGCATTCCCCCCAAGTAATCTAGTATCCTCTCCTTGTTTTAAAAATGCAGTAGGATGCATTTGTGACACTCATTTCTCTTGTGTGTGAGCATTAGTCAGCAAATGGCATAGTGCTTGAGAAAGTGTGCTCATATGCATTCTGGTGAGGAGGAGCCCTTGTCTGTGTGTATTGGACCTTCCTTTATTTTACGTCTGTTGTATAGTGCTGACAAAAGTATTAGTTAATTAGCTATATTTATTTTATTGCTCAGTACAGTCTAACCATAATATTGCTGATCCAAACTCAAAGCATTTTTTTATTTTGTAAGGTGAAATGTTAATTGCTTTATTTGTGCATGAGACACATTCATTGCACTCCAATGTGCCTCATTGATATCTTTATAACTATTAAGGGATGTATGAGCTGTTCCTGTTGAGCAGCTCCTTCACACATGTTGACATTGATGCACCAGCTTGCCTGTGGCTGGATGTGCAGGTCTGTAGTGAGGGTCTGGAGTTTGTATCCTGTAAGGAGTTCAGTGAGGTGCAGTGGGCATTTGAGGGGCCATTTGTTTTAGAGGTGTGTCTCCTCGGGTTGGCGCTGTGAGCTGGATGTGTCCTTGAAGACTGTGACTTTTGTGTTGTTCAGCTGTTTTGATTGTATAATGAAGCGTATTTGTGTTTCGCAAAAATAACCGGTGCCTAGCCCCTATTCTCCTTCCAGCGTTAGTTTTGGTGTTAACAATGTTATAGAATAGCCAGGTGAGTGCTAGTGCTGTTAATGTTTAACCTGAGCATCATTATCACAAGTCGGCTGCTTCATGTCCTTTGTGTTCCTAAGTATGCGTTTTGGGAGGGTTTGCTGCTGGGCATTGCTGTTAAGGCTTTACGTTTCTCGCCTAATCAGTGCTGGGTCTCTGCCAAACCATATCTTATGTGCCTAATGTGGTAGTGTTGTACTTGTTTGTGTTATGTATGATCCCATCAGAATTTGGACCCGTGTGCACAAATGGTGATCACTTGTTTATTCTTTAATTTCAGAACCTAGCATATACTCTCAGTAAGTCATACCTACCATTAAGGGTTGCCCTGTATACCTGCATTCTGTCCTGCTCAATAATTCAACAAAGAATGGCCAATCAGCCACCCATCTTGTCTGCCCGTGTCCTGAACGACACCCCACAGCAAACCCTGTCCGTCTGTCACAGCACAGTCTCAAACCTTCCCTAAACTATCCTGTACTCTTCTGTTGGGGTGATGCAGTGTTGCTTTTGGCCTTGAGCTACACATAAGCTGTTCTGTGGCCTTAACACAGTACTCCACCAATGTGTGAGTGCAGCATTAGGCACAGCTGTGCCCGTCGCCGAGGCTCCTCTCAAGTTTCTGCCTCTGTCTGGCAGTGCCACTCCTTCTGCCTCACTGCTGGGCACCCAATGCACATTAGCAGTGCACGGTGGCTCCAGCCTGCATGTGTCTGACTGCAGAGGGCACAGGGCAGCCGGTCTGCTCCCAAGAGCCCCCTGATTGTTACATTTCCACATTTTCAAAGCAGAGGAATGTGGCTCCCAGCTGCCCTCACTTTTTCATGGAGGAAGGTTCTGGTTTGCAGCCTGGATACTCCCTGCGCACTGGGTCTCTATGCGACAGCCCGTCGCCTGGTTCGGTTTTATGGGGGTTTCGGAAATGGGTCATAAAGTTCTCCATTTGCCAAAGTCCACTCTGTTTTCCCTGCTGTATGGCCTGATTCTGTGCCAGATTCAGCATGTAACCCACACTGAATTGGCACTATTAGTTTTGTCTCACTGACTTTGCTAGTGACTGAATGTGAACATGTCAGGCGAATGAGCCTCTTAAGTTTGATCTTTTACACTCTATGTGAAGAGGCCAGTAGGATGTGGTTGGGGCATCGGGGAGCATTTAAATTCCTGGGAACGGGATGAGGGGGTTCATGCTTTTCTGACTGTTCTCCTGTGCTGGGTCCTCATTTATGAGCTGTGGCGTGATGCCTTGCTGGAGCTGTGTTATCGGTGTCCTCAAACATGGCTTGTCAGCACTCACTCTTTTAAGCAGGATCTTTTAGCTGACACTCATCACAGGGGCTGATCCTGCTGTTTGTCTTGCTGTGTGATGAAAGTAACGCATTCAGGACTGTTTTAGTATAATCCCAGGTTTGAATAATCTTCCTGAGGGGGAGTGTTCACCTTGTCATCAAGTATTGCTGTCTAGAACTTTCTGTGGGTGTTATTTTCATGGATGAAGCAGTGGTTCAAAAAGTTCAGTTCCCACACTTCAGAAAACTCAATGTTAGCTCTGCGCTCATTAATATTGCCAAAATGCCTGATATATTAGGGCATTCTTTATCTGTATATTCATTGTACATACGGCACAGACTAGTTTCTGGGTAGTTGATTCTGTGATACGGTGTTTTTTTTTTTTTTTTTAACCAACGTCCTTGACACTGGACGTTCATTCTGCAAGGTAGGTTCCAGGTACACAGGAGCAATCCAGTTTTGACCTTGCTATTTCTTCATCATCCAGGCTGTTGTTTGTTGTCTTTGCCTGGGCTGATTTCAAGGGCAAGAGCGATTGGAAATATTAAAGAAGACTCGTCAAATGAGAACCAGCCATAAGCTGGGATTTGTGTGGCTCTGGTATGAAGGTGAGGGCTTCTTATGCAGGCAGGTTTCGACTGGCTTATCTTTGATAGAGGTGGCTGATGATGGCCAGCTGTCCGGTTGTGAATCTGTGGATGGCATTGCGGAGCATGTGGTCCTGAGCAGGAAAGAAAGGAAGGATCATTCTGACCATGTGTGCCATTATGTTTTAGTTCTTCAGCTTGTTAAATTCAAAATGCCCACTGTTAGCGTGTAAATCTGATACCAGTTTTAATATCTTAAGAGTACAGTGACAACTTCATCCTAAATGAGAAATATTTATGATTAAAGCATAGGTCTGCTATTCATAACTTCAACTGATGCTAGGGGTCTCTGAAAAGGAGAAAAATAATACCTCTGTGTAATGAAGTCTGAGCACTGGGCTGTGTAATTGTATTTTATGAACCTGTTGCTATGGGCTGTTTGTAATTCATTGTCTAATAGGGGATCAATGTTAAACAACCCGGACATAAGTGATCTGTAAACTGAACAATGAATTCATAAGCAGGATCTCTTGGCATAGCTGATCTGGTCTGCAACGTCGGCTCACGTGCTTCATTATCCCATGGGAACAGTGATTCTGATGCCTCACGTGGAGTTGAACCACACAATGTTGCCTCTCAGGGACCTGGGTGCTAGAACCTCCAGTATCTTTCTTTTTGGCCCAGACCCATTCCTGGGTTGGCCATGTTATGTGGTTCCCCATTGCTGCCTGCCTGACACTACTCAGGCACTACTCTTGCAACTGTCTTCGGTCTGAAGCCATCCCTTGTCTCTCCCATGGGTCTGGTGACCTCAGCATAGTTGCGAGTTGCTGTCAGTGCCTCATTGTGATCCCACCCTCTCTTTGAGCTTAGGCCTGGTCAGTGTTTACTGGGACCATGAGCTCTTACTGTGACTCATGCTCCTCCTTGTGGGAAGTGATTCCTGCTGTGGGACCAGCAGTTGTTGCTATTTGTTTTCACTGGTACCATTGCTAAGCTCTTGTATGAACTTCTACTTTTCTTAGTCTTTTTAGGGTATCATAGGAACATGGAGGCTTGCTTTATTTAGCACCTTTCCCTGTAGGACAGAAAGGGGGGTGCCCTCATGCTTGACAGATCCCCCCCCAAAACTGGCGGTGCGCAGTCAGGGTAGTGCTACTCTGAGTGACCCGGTCATGGTGTGGACCGATGTCATGCTTGGATGGGCCCATCAGCTGTGTGAGTTGGAATATGACTCCACATTTTCCCATTTTACTGACGTGTGACAGTGGTGTGTGGGCGTGGCATGGCAGATTAACCAGGCGTGCCGTGCAGTGGCAGATGGGCCCTTGGGTGTGATGGAGAGCCTACATTGGTTGGATCGAGTGTAGGAGACTGTATCTAGTCTGCTGGGTACCATTCTCTCTGAATTCACTCCTTTATACCCTGTAGTGGACGATGGGGGCCTTTAGGTTTATGTGTTTATGGTGACGTCACTTAATGCCTTGAATGCAAGTTCAACACCCATGTTTGTCCCTCCTCAGGCCCCTTGTTGCTAGGTTTCATGCTAAAAGGGTGGGGGGCCTCAGGGTGCTCATTTAATGGTACTTGCATCAGCCCAGGATCGGGAAAAGCAGTTACGTCGCCAAATTGTAAGCAAGCCGCTTAGGATCTTTGCCTTCTCCAAGCTTCTGCCGAAAGATAAACAGGAGAGATCTGAAACCTAATGAGCAGAGTGTGTGGATGCCGTTTTGGGGATGATGGAACAGGAAGCGCAAACAGGAAGTCTGACCTTTAGTGCTGCATGTTGGAAAAAGGAGCACAAATAAATGTGCCAGGGAACATCCTGGAATTGTAGAAGTTTTGGTTTCTGCTTATCTGATCATTCCAGGGCGGGATGACCACGTAAGCTGTGGTTTAGGGTTGGGGGGGAGTACGGTCCTTCCGCAGTCTTTCTCTGATGTGGTTCCGTGTTTAAAATGGGAAACGGCCAAACCCTCTGGCGGAATGAGGCGGTCCACAGTGTCCAGCTGATGTAATGGAGCCATGGGAGCGCGCTCCAGGGGAACAGAGGGGTCTGTGTGTGACCCTTGGAAATGGGGGGGGGAATCGGCAGAAAGCCAAAGGATCCAGAGAGAGTGTGTGGAGACTAATCTTTTGTTCAGCGTTGAAGCACCTTGTAAGTGAAGGTTAGGAGATGCAGTGGCCAGCAGAGATTCCATCATCTGCCCACGACCTTATTGGCACGGTGGTGTGAAGACAGGACCATTAGTATCTCGCCATGTCAAACACTGCCTATTCTGGAAGCTTCCAGAAAGCGGCCGGATGAAAGTCCTGTGGCCCAGCTTTCCCCTCAAGGTCAGTGCACTCATGTCACAAGCATGTTGTGAAAGACAGACCATGAAGTGCATACCGTCACAGGCACTGGTAGAAGTGAAGCTGGTTTGATGGTGCAGAGGATTGACAGGTCAGCAGTTTCCAGAGAGAAGATTTCCACCTCGGTGAAGTGTTGGAGAACCTTGCTGGCAGATATGTGACTGGATGCGGTGTGCGTGTTAAGGGCGGGACTTTTGGCTGGCTGCTGGGCTCTGATTGGCTCCTGAGAAGTCTTGAGTTAACACTGAAGTTACACTGACCTTGGCATGTCTGGTGCCCCGTCTCACGCCCCTGGTTTCCATAGCGATGAATGAAGAGATGGGCTTGCATTCTTGTTCGGCCCCCCCAGGGAGAAGTAGTAAGGCTGCTGGAATCATTCCAGCAATTTTGTGTGCCGTCTTAAAATATTTATTATATTACTCATTCATAACACTACTGGCTGGCCTTCTTAAATAAGCACATTCACGTTCATCTTCTGAGATGAGTGTGGGTTCTGCCTTTCCTCACAGCTTTAGAGGTGCTAAGGCCCTTGTCGTGTGACCCCAAACTGATCTCAGGACAGTTCTGTATTGCTGGGGGCCCTTGAGACCAGGCTCATCAGTCTGCACACAACTATACAAAGGTGTCCCTTATGGAATGAGGGTGACTTACGATGTGGCATGTGATTTATATGCGGACCTTGTGACGGAATCTGTTTCGCACACTATAAAGACAGAGCCTTTAGAGTTTTGATGCAGGACACAGTGCCAAGTATGAGCAGTGGACATGGTGTTGTACTCAGGAGGGGCGTGGCCAAACCCAGCATATGCTTTAAACTGGGAGTCAGAATTGAGTCTCCAAGTTAAATCTGTCACTGTTACTGATGGGGTTTTTTTTTTCTTTTCAGGGAGAATCTGTCTTCTGACCCCTGACTGGTGGGATCCTGCACTCCATCTTTGCCCTCTGCTCCTCTCTCCATCCCTCTCTCCTTTTCTGTCTCTCTCTCTCTCTGCCTGTGTACAGCCATGGCCGCCAACAAGCCTAAGGGACAGAACTCGCTGGCCCTGCACAAGGTCATCATGGTGGGCAGTGGTGGTGTGGGCAAGTCGGCCCTCACCCTGCAGTTCATGTATGACGAGGTGAGCAGCCTCCCTGTCGATCGTGTGCCCCGAGCTCTGAATCTTTCTGTCCAAAGGCCGCTCACCCTAGAATTTAGATAAAAACATAGTTCCCAGACGTTTGGTATCGTTGGTCTTTTCAGTTCGTGGAGGACTATGAGCCAACCAAAGCCGACAGCTACAGGAAGAAGGTTGTCCTCGACGGTGAGGAGGTCCAGATCGACATCTTGGACACAGCAGGGCAGGAAGACTATGCCGCCATCCGGGACAACTACTTCCGCAGCGGAGAGGGATTCCTCTGTGTGTTCTCCATCACGGAGCTGGAGTCCTTTACCGCCACCGCGGATTTCAGGTGGGACCTAGAAGAGAGATGGGGTTCAGCAGAGCACAGAAACTAAACACCGAGCAGAAGAATGTAGCCTCTTCCCGCAGCTGACCGGGGAAGTTACCTGCTTCTGTGCAGGCACATCTGGGTGTTTAGGATGGCAGGAAGCAAATCGCAGAGTGCTAGCATACCTGTACTCCACAGAGAGCAGATCCTGCGGGTGAAGGAGGACGAGAACGTGCCCTTCCTGCTGGTTGGGAACAAGTCTGACCTGGAGGACCGTCGGCAGGTGGGCGTGGAGGAAGCGAAGGCGCGTGCCGAGCAGTGGGGAGTTAGTTACGTGGAGACTTCTGCCAAAACCCGCGCCAATGTGGACAAGGTGGGCCTGGATGGGGGAACGTGGTTCATCGTGCCATCCATCTGTCTGTCCATGCATCCTCTACACCGTAGGACCTGCAGATAACAGGAACACTCTTTAACCACAAGTTCAGTAACCTACATTTCAGTAGTAGTAACTCAGTGCAAGCTAACCCTTCCATTTCAAACTTGCAACCCCATGAATAAAAACCTTTCATTTATGTTTCATGGTTATTGTTCTTTGTTCTGTCTGATGTTACTCATCTGTGCTCTGTGTCACACACATTATAACACCCAGAAAAATAAAAGTCTAGCATGCCTGATATTCCTGGCAAATAGTGTTTCTGAGTCTTTCAGTATTAGCAACAGCATGAATGCTATCCGTAACCCTGACCTGTGACATTCTCATTAGCGGCATCACAAGTCAATCTTTTCATCCGCAGGTGTTCTTTGACCTAATGCGTGAGATTCGGGCAAGAAAGATGGAGGACAGCAAGGAGAAAAATGGAAAAAAGAAGAGAAAAAGCCTGGCCAATCGGATTCGAGAGCGATGCTGCATTTTATAATGGCTGCTGGCCTCTTCCACAGCCCTCTGTTAACGATTCCTCCTCTTTGTGTTGGTTCCCCTTGGCTCCCTCTGAACAGCTCAGGCTGTGAGAGGTCATTTCCTCTTGTGTCTCTGGGATGGGGGTAAGTTTGGGAGCGAGAGATGCGCTTTAGGAGCTAAGGGGGGAGTGGTGAACAGCTGGATGGGGTAGATGGTGAGAGGACTCTTCTCGCTGTATAACTTGTATATATCTGGTGCCATAAGCACAGTGATCACGGCAGTTCTGTTTTTTTTTTTTTAGTCATTTAGAGCAGCCCTTATTCCCCTGTGGAGAGTTTTATATACATGCTTAAAGCTACAGGCGGCCCACCGGTCAGGCTCAGCTTCATGTCGCTGGTGCGTCGCATCCCTCTTAGTTCCACTACATTTCCCATGAGGCCTAGCGACAGGACTCCTGAACTGGGGCTCACAAGGCCAGCATGGCGAGAGGCAGAGGTGAAAACCGTCCTTCCAGCTCAGAGGCCGGCTACCTGCCTGCCACCGCTGCGTTTCTGAGCCCCGTCGCGCACTGTGAGCGTGACTGACCTGAGGGGAGCTACTGCAAGCTCCTGGAATTGGTCATGTGACCTGCTACGGCTGGCGGAGGGAGACGGCTGTGCCGTATCACCTGGTTTCCTTCACAGCTGCTGTGTTTCGTCACGTGTGGGTACATCTAAGTGCTCCGGTCCTGTCTGGTCTGGTTCTGCGTCTGTCCCGTTTGCCTTCATGTTAAACGGCACATTCCTGCCTCTTGCCGTGTTGGGCTAGAGTGTGGGAATCGGGGCCTGGCCGTAAGCACAACTGCTGGGTGGTAAGATGGGAAGGTGGTCACCTACCTAGATCACCTGTGCTCTGTGCTTGTTAAGCGTGTGTCACTAATAGTCTCTTTCTGTATGGTTAGCTAATGACACTCAGTAATGTTTAATCTGAAATGTAGTGAGAGCACCCCTGTGCTTGTGGGTGGGTGCGTAGCTCTGTAAGTATGCTTTGCCTTATTGACAACTCCGTTATTTAGCAGATGCATTGCGTGGCACTTGCTGCAAGCATCGCACTTGTCATTTCATTCACAATGTCATTTCTGAAATTAATGCCATTATTTAAAGGTTGAGCTTGTTTTACCAGTTTTTTCTGTACTACTGGTGGATTACTGTCCAAAGCACATTTCATAACCCCCAAAACAAGTTCATAGGAAGAATGTGCAGACAGTGGGACCAATATGTTGAATTGGAAACCTTGGTGAATCTGTGGTCCCTGACTTCCTGAAGCATATTAAGGGGCTGGAGCTCCATGTCCCGTGTGAGCTAATGATGACAAAGGGCTGGGGATTCCTCCTGCCGCCTCAGCTCAGGATTTCTGGTGCATCACTTTCTCCCGTGGCCTGTTTTTGAACGGAGTCTGATTGGTCCTGCTTCAGACTGGGTGGACATGTTCTCAGCAGCACTGAATGCCCTGTTCCGCTCTGTGAAAACCCGTGTGATGCAGCCCGGAGGATGGCGTCTCCCAGGTAACTGAAACCCATAACACTAACTATATCGTGCCTCCATGGTACCTCTGCTCGTGCTGAAACCATCTAAGCAGATATGTGCTGATGTTCTGTGTTTGTGCTTTGTTGGAGGGGATTGGGGGCATCACAGGCTAGATGAGATTTCATTTTGTGCCCATTCCCCCCTTCCTGTAAGATTGCTTCATCCACATGCATCCCTTACTGAATGTCATCGGGGGAGGGGGGGGAGAGGAAATGTGTACAGTGTTTTCCTGGAATTTGGATATTTCGAGTGAGGAAATGTTTTTGAAGACCATTCTAAATGCCCTTTTCTAGTAGCTCGTTAAGTCTGTTGTATTGCTCTGTTTTGGGAATGGTTTAGAAAACGGGCTTTAAAGGAATGGGGGATTTCAACATTAAAGTATGGATACTATGTGTATGTCTCACTGAACCTCCACTGTTTCCCACTCTAAACTGTTGTGACAATGCTTTAGTCCTGCTTATTTTAAGTACCATGTAACCAGGGATCCTTAACTGAACCACTAACGTCGTTTTCTGTTTGTGGCACGTGGGTGCAGAGGTGTGATGACGCTGCAGGGAAGGGCTGAGGCTCCTCCCGCCCACGCCTTTTTGCTGTACTTTGAGCCATTAAGAGAGCTTAAAAATGTGAAGATGACATGAATAAAGAAATAAACTACCATTTTATAACTTGTACCCTGCAGTCTGTTTGTTTGGTGGTGTCCCTTTCGTTAATTCTGAGAACAAGGAGCATGACTGTCACACCCACTTTCCAACTTGCACCTTTGCATGTTCTTCATTCTCTCTGGAAACTCTGCTCTGGCAGCCTGAGGTGGCTGGTCACTGGTGGCCCCCACAGCTTGTCTTGCTGCCTCAACATTCATTCCCTCAAATCAGTCATTAAGGCTACTGGTCCTGCAATTAAAGACATTCTCTCATTTTAAGGCCCCTGTTGTGGCTTCAGGCCGCCCCTGAAGTCACATCTATAAAAAACAGCCTTGCTGCTACCTCCTCCCATAATAACAAATAGCCATACATCTCTAACCTGTTTCCCCCAACGACGTAAAATCTCACGTCCAACGGAGATAATCCCCACATGAGGCTGGGAAGTGCACAACTTGGAAAGCCCAGGAGAAATAAAAAGATGTGCCAGATTTAGGCATCATGTTTCTCAAAGTGGTCTTACACGTGATTTCTTCTGTATATTAATGTCGAGCATTGGAATACGTGGTGGGTTCATGAATGGTAAATATTCTTACCAGATGCCTTTTTAAAGGAGAATCAATGCTCATGTGCGAAACTGAAGAGCAGTATAAATGTTATACCATATGACAGTCGCCAAAATAATAAAATGCAGAAAATCGCTAATCACATTTAGCAGAGCTAAATCATCTGATTACATTAGTGACGCTTTTTTAGTTTAGAAACATTTTTAAAATAAGGTAAATTCATTGAGAGAAAATCATCTCTTTCGTAAAATCCAATAAATCTTTTTGACTAGAGATGTTTTAACTTTTTACATTGTCTTAGCTCGAGTTCCTTAGCGATCGTGATTGCTAAATATTCAACAATTAAACAATGCGGCACTAGATGTGTTCAAATCGGCAATATATCTATAGAATTTACAAACCAGTAATCAGTTTTTGATCTTATGAGTTTATTGGATATTTTTCCTTCGGAGAAGACGTTCATCGTGACTGCTCGGGAGGTAGCGGTCCCTGGATCGTCAGCTTGTCTGACCCGGTCGAACGGCAAACCGGAAGTGCCCTTTCGACCCATTACACCGGAAGTTCCCAGCTTTTCCGTCTAACTGGAAGTTCCGGCTTGCTCTACGTGAAGCCGCCATGTCCGTCTCGGTGCTGCTTTCAATAATTTATCACACAGCGGCGTCTGAGCTTCGCGGTTCTGGGGAGGTTTAGTTTTACAAGCCGAACGGCAGAACCAGTCCGGCGGCCGCTAGTGGGGCCGCACAGGAAGACGGGGTCTCGGCCCGAAACGGGTTGTCTTTGGCCGTGACGCTTCCGGAGCCCTCCGTACACGGTCGGCGTCTCCGACCGCCTGTCTGGCGTGTGCAGCGAAGTCTGCGGCCGTGCAGTGGCGCCCGAGCACCGTGGGAGTCCCGGCAGGTTCTGTGGGTCTGTGCCCAGCTACCGGGGGCAAATCGGGGTTAGCCGGTGGGCCACTTCCGTGTTGCCGAGGCGGGATGGCTGCCGACATCAACAACCTCCCCAAGCGGGGCGTGAGTGACCCATTGCCCAGCCAGTAAAGCCCGCCTCCCCGGCCAGCTCAAGGGCCACGTTCACTGCGTTCAAAGGGCAGCCGGCTTGCCCCGGGAGCTTCCGACTGCCAGTACCCAGAGAGAGCACCGCGCATCGCGACATGGGCAGGCTTGGAGCCGCGCAGCCGAACCGGTGCCCCGCTACCCCAACGCCCCTCCTGTAAGTGTGATCGCACAGCGGATCTCCGTCGCCTTCGCTGAGGGTGTCCGGGGGCCTTTCGTGCCCCCCGGAATCGTTTAATAGGCGGCGTGTCTCCGATGCCGCCGCCTCGCCTTTGTAGCACCGGGACATCAGGCGTAGCGGTCGAGTTAGTGTGCTAGGAGTGAAGTGTGGCTCCCGGCCCGTAAATGCCCAGCTCAGAGGCGGTGCAGGAGTGCCGGGGACGCGGTACCCCGGAACGGAGGAACCCCTGGCTGGAGAGGCGGGATGATGTGCCCAGCGGGCGACGCAGGGATAAGAGGCGGCCGTCCTCGGGTCGACGGAAGAAACACCGGCGGCCCAGAGAGCGGCGGACGGAGCCAGAAGAGCCCAGCGGCGGCAGGGGGGGCGTGTTGGACCGAGACGGCGACCTCAGGACCCTGGTGGAATACGACGACATCAGCTCCCAGTCCGAGGGCTTTTCTGGCAGTCCGTCTCCTCGGGCCGAACCGCAGCGCCAGCGATTCCCGCTCCAGCGACAGGACGATGCCGCTGCATCGGCCGGCATGTCTGCACCGGCTAGAAAGCGGCCGCGTAAAGACGCTCAGCGGCGCTCGGCGGAGACCAGCGGGCTGCAGTGGGAGGAGAAGAGGAACGACAGTCGTGAAAGGGAACCTCGCGGCGGCAGGGACGGTGGAAAGAAGTCCGCGCCGACCCCGGTGACTGCAGAGAAGAACGATTCGAAGCAGCACCGGACCAGGGCCGAGAGGGAGCCGCCTTCAGCTTACAGGGAGACCCCGAAAGCTTACCGCGACCGCGAGGAGCCGGAGACGTACAGGCGGAGCCCCGGCTTCAGCGAGGACAGTCCGTACGGGGCTCCTTACTCTCAAACCTATGCGTACCAGTCACCGCTGCACGGCTACAACCAGCTGTTACCCAGGCGGAGCCCCAGCTACGGTGGCCGGCGACAGTCTCCCAGCCCCACCTACTACGGCCGCGACCAGGAGCTGTACGGCGCATACGTATCCAAGTCGCCCGGCTCGTACTCGGCGACCAAGCGGCAGAGGTCCCCGCTGAGCCCCTACGGCCGACAGAGGTCGCCGAGCTTCAGTCGGAGCAGTCCCTACGAGCAGGGGGAGATCGGCTTCAGTCCGTACGGCGGCCGGCGGCGCTCTAGGAGCCCGTTCGGGAAGTCGTTCAGCCCCAGCCCTGATCCCAGGTAATACCGATGACTGTTTAACCATGCTGCGGATTGTGGTCCTTAATCCTGGTTAGTGACTTTAACCGATCAGCAGTCACTAATTTGGCTCAGTGACACAGTAGATGGATAAACTGTATGGCCAGTTGATCTGAGTATTTAAGCATCAGACGTAAGCCATTTAGGAAGCTACTCCTAAAGGGTGCTTTAATTGAGACACTCCACCCTTCAGAGGCAGCTGCGGGTCATTGTGTCCAGGACAGTAAATGGCCCTAAAAGTAGAAATAGTGGTGTGGTTGCCTTATGTCGTTATTACTAGTTGTGATGTTAGATTACACTGAGTAGAGGAATCTGCTCGAGATGCCTGTAATAACATCCATCTTAACACTGACCAAAGTTTTCTTCTGTAGTCATCCCTTTATCATATCCTGTTGGTGCCTCTGTCTTAATGTTTTCCCCCAGTCGGATAGCCTGACTTCACATTACCCTGTAACCCAGCGGTGTCAAACTACAGTCCTGGTGGGCCGGAGCCCTGCACATTTTTGGCTTTCCCCTCGATAAACACCTGATTCAACTCCTTGCACCTCCTTGTGCTAATTACCACACAGCTCTAGAGCGGAATCATTTGTGGTGGAACAGGGAAAGTACGAAGCTACAGAGGGCTCTGGCCCTCCAGGACTGCAGTTTGACACCCCCGCTGTAACCCTTTTGTTAGATTCCCATGCTGCCCTGCCTCTGACGTGGCCCCTCTCTATCCACTTGCCCCATCCCCCACCACCCTGACTCTTATGAGGGCCCCCTCTCTCTCTGCTCTGTCCCCCACAGGCGAGGGAAGTCACCGCCCAGCCGCAGCCCTTACCCGTCCTCACGGCCGTCCCGCTCGCACAGCCGGCACCGTCACTCTCGTTCACGAAGCCGCCCCTCCAGCCTGTCGCCCAACACGCTTACCTTCAAGAGCAGCCTGGCTGCTGAACTCAGCAAGCAGAAGAAGGCCAAGGCCGGCCAGCCGAAGGGACCTGGGGACACCCCCATTCCCGCCAAGGGCCCCGCCCCAC
>JABFEB020000102.1:1362371-1380854 GCA_019775895.2 Stomatorhinus ivindoensis
GTGGGTCACACTGCAGGACGAACCAAAGCTATGAAGAACAAGACAGGGTAGACAAAGAGAGCATTCCAATATAGATGTACTTCTGCAAATGGCACAAGTGATGTATCATTACTTGAGGTTTTGTGGAGGCCCTAAGCCTGGGTAATAGGATCAAATCCAACAGCAATATCATAGGGCCTTTCAGCACAGCCTTTAACCCCAAACTCTCACCTCAAACTGGGTCAAAAAAAGTTTTGAAACTGAACATAGATAGATATACTGGTGAAACGGCTTTTTGTGTGTGATAAACCATGCAAATCTACCCATAAACTTTGAACCCATACTTACCTTTGACATCATCCCAGGTTGCTGAGCACTTTGAGAAATGTGCAGCTGATCAGCTCTACTTCTGAGCTGATGACACTGAATAAGAATATTACAACTGATCTGTCTGCTGTCGTGTTCAACACACAGAAACAAACCAGAACTTTCCATGACCTTCCCCTAACAGTTACAGCCACACCAAAGCACACCACAGCTGCTTGTTGACAACCTGCTATGTCCTCAGTTCTACAACACGCTCCGCAGTGAGATAAATTACCTGTAATGCCCTATGTAAAAGCACTCTTCCAGTTCATCTACACATCAATGGGACACTTTATTTTTATAAACATAGATGCTTCAAGTCACAGTAAATTATCAAGATAAGCTTTTACCAAGTAGCTTTTACACAATGTATAAAACGTATAACATTTTAATACAAACAGAACACTTTACCATACTAGTTATATTAACTAGTTCTCTCTTTAGAACTGAACATTTCCATTTCTGAGTCTAGCCACCCTAACTAAAGCTCGGGTGAGAAAGAGCAGAGACAGGAAGCAGAAGTATCACTCAGAGAAAACTAACAGATTACGAGTAGAGATGAATAAAACAAAGGCTGGTACAGGAAGCCATCAAACTAGAGAAAGGCAGATCAGTTGCCTTCAGAACAACCATTATCAAACTGGTCCTGGGTCACAGAGCAGCACAGGTACAACGTGCGTTAAAGAACGAAGGAGCAACGTAAAAGCAGAGGAGAGGCATAAACGAGGCCTTAGACCCAAACTATGAATGGTGCATATGAAGTCAATCGTGTGAGTCCTAAAGCCACAAGTAGCACACGATATACACACAGTAAAGTTTAAGAAAATCACACATTCGGGGGGGAAAAAAAAACTACCCACCCGACTCAACCCCCTACCCACTTTTATCATAAAATATTTACATTAAAAAAAAAAAAAAACACCTGAGAAACCTGTATGTATATGTTGTAGATTTCATAGAACAAATGCAGTTTGTGAGGGAGAATCTCAGCAGCGACAGTTGACGGATACATATTGCAATTGTGTACAAACGGTCTATGGTCACTTGTGCGACTCACAATCCATGCGAAGACATTCAGCTTCTACAAATAGAGGTTTGTGAAAGTCTCTCAATTAAAAACGCTTGCAGCTCCGAGTGCGGAGTGTCAGCGAGAGCCGTGGGCAGAAGCCTCTGACACCCCAACAGAGTTACAGCTGCCCCGGGACAGCACCACCTACAGCAAACATGTGCGCAGCACACCTTCCCACACGTGCATAATGACATCCTTGTTCCCAGACTTCTTCAACGATGAGTGACGGATCCAGAACAACGGGAGATGGGCTATGGCGGCACACATCGGCCACGTGTGCGTATGGAGTACGCACCTTTCCGCAGCCCTATCAGACAAAAACATACGGGTGCTCATAGCCATGCCGGGAAGAAGTAATCGCTAGGAAGAGCTGCAGCATGGACAGGTAACAGTCAGGCCGATTGCTGGTGATCCTACACTGATAAGGCAGTATCCAAAATGACACCACTCTACACTCCAGTTGGCAAACACTCACATAACCAAATAAAAACTTTAAAAGTGTAATCAGAAAGTGTACTGCTGCAGCCGTGTCTCTTCAGCGGTTAAAATATCTCCCTCTCCTGCCCGTGTGCGAGGCTTGCTCTGTGCTACTCTTGGCTTTCGCGTCTGTCACAGCAACTGGCTGCAGACCAGCCCAGGGGTCCTGCAGCATAGTCGGGTTGTAAAACGCTTCCACGCCATTTGCCACCCTCTCCCTGCCATGCGTTGGCCCGAACGGGGTGGAAGTCCGTGGGGAACCCTTCGGGAAGAAATCATCACGTAGACACATTAATCAATAATCATCCCTTTCGACTATCTCCACAGGCAAACTATAGGGCACAAACTCCACATGTGGATCTCGTGCACTGACTCACTAAGAACAATAGTGGGAAATTTAACGTAGTTACTGCGCTCAATCTGAGAGCTCAGGGTCGTTTAAAGGAGTTAAGTGCTCATGAAACAGCTACGGTACAGACATGTACTAGGGAATAAAATTAATTAGTTACACAGACTAGTAATCGTACCGTTGGTCCGCCAGAACATTCAGCTCGAGAAGAAAATCTAAGTTTAACCTGGCTCACAGAGGTCTCGGTGTTTAGTTACCTGATAGCCCTTGTGGTGTCCAGGACTCTCTGAGTGATATGGGCTTTTTTTATACGGTGGAGTAAATCTAGGACTCCCAGAAGGCCGCCTCGGCGTGCGGCCCGGGGACGGACTGCCGTAAAACCGACCCTTTCCGCCGCCACCATTATTACTGCCGTGAAAATCTCTCGGAGGAGTATCGGGAGAACCGCAGTACTGCGCGATCCTGGGCCCGAACGACGGAGGAGGACCGTTTGGAAAAGCCCAAGGAGGAGGGTGAAACGCGCCCGCTCCTCCGCTATCGAACCCGCCTGGGGGACTACGATATCCCCCAGGTCTCGGGCCCATTCCGCCTGGAGGAGCAGGAGGTCGAAAGTTAGGTCGGTGCATAACTCCTAATATGCTGTCGTCACACTAATGAAACAAAAAGCAAAACAATACGCAATACAAGTCTGTGAAATAGTAAATGTAGTCAAAAAAATACTCGACAACACAATCAAACCACCGCCTTCTTCGTGTCGCGCCCTGCCCGGAAGTGTGCAGCAGTCTTACGGGTCCGGGAAGACAAACGTATCGCACCTGGGTTCCTAGGTCCGATAGCTACTCAGCTACCGTCCGTATTATTCAGGCATGGAATAAATGTGGTAATTAACACAAAATCATGTAAATCATTATATTTTCTCACAAATATTTACACAGAAATAGACATTTAATGGCAATTAAATCATTAACGGAAATAACTGAAAGCTTTGTTTACTACTATTTACTACAGTGTTTTCAGTTACCTGTTTAAAAATAGTGTTCAGATAGTATTCAAATACATAAATTGTAGAAACTCCCGAGAAACAATATCAAGGACCTTGTTTAACTAAATACAGGTCTTAGTCAAACATACGAAACCATTTCCCTAGCCCTAAATTCCTAAAATGTTCATGTTTACTTCTCATCACTCAGCAGGGTAAAAGAGGGATTCGAAATAACAAACACAGATTGTTACATTCCAGAGGTCCACCTCAGTGCAGAGTCCAAAGTGCTACACCTGTCATACTGTTCTCTCCCAAATACACAGAGAGGCTCCATTTCGGTTGGCTTTAGTATAGAAGAAGCAACATTGTAAAGGGATATTTCACGTGCGCTTTCACTCAAGTCAAATTCAGTTTCCCGCTTGTGATGTTGGATATGTGACAGGCTTTCTGTTTCTGGGCTACAAGATTCAACTACACTCAGTTTTATGTATATATGGTTTCAGTTTGTGGGACCTTCAAACACAGTGATCTATGTTATTTTTTGCACTCTTTGTAGGATGTATTATCATGCCACAGACTTTAAAGTTTTAGCATCTAACGGTTGTCCTTTGCATGATACCAGGAAATGTCAGGGATGTGGGTTTGGAAAGTGGTTCCAATTAGGTAATTGTTTGTATTTGTCTGTTGTGGTCAGGGATTCGTCTTCAGAAATGTTCCATATCCTTCCTGCTTTTAATTGTATCCAGGTCTGGAAAATTATAGTACAGCTAAAGCACATTAAGTAAGGTTTTCTGTGGTTTCAAAAAAAGTCACACTTCTCCGCCCCCCCCCCACCCCCAGGCACTGTGGTATGCCACGTTCCGCCTTTCAGTCTCACCTTACACTCATCTCCGGCTCAGCACTGCCATCAGATGCAGTAAATCTCAAATGCCGAGCCAGACCCCACGACCTTCTGGGACACAAACCAGCCACCAGAGAATATAGGGTCACCAAGGGCAGGTAAACAGCAGCCAATCGCCTGCTTTCTGCCAGCAAATTCATGTGAGCAAGAACACTACGTCATCAGGGGGTGTGATCGCATGCTTTGGTAAAAAAAAAAATCCTCCGATCGCTCACCCAGCATGCAGTGAAAACCTGATGAAACATGAGACAGAGGGCACTGCCGATGGGATGCCAGTCTGTTGCAAGACACACGCTACAGGCTTCATTCAACCTGTCACTAGACAAAAGTAAACAAGTAATAAAATTGCACCATGTACAGAATCCAGAGAGACTTTTCAGCTTGGTGTTCAGCTTCCATTAGACAGTGTCTGTCACAGTTAATGCTACAGGTGGAGATCTTTAGATACCTTCATGCTGGGATGAGTGGTTATAGATTGATGTTGTTCTACATGTGTGTTCAAACAGCCGCCTGCTTACCATCCATTTATCTGCCATTTCCTACTGAAAGTTTCTGATTATTGTAATAATTACTATTCAGATCTGAACTTCCATAGGAATGTAAGCTACATGGACTGGTAGCACAGTGCATGATTATTTTTTGAGTGTATAAAGATGGGGGGAACTGCAGTGCTCATTTAAAACCATGTGAAGTCCCCAGTTAGGATAATCGGATGAAATTGGATCCAGCTGAGGGCCTAGATTGGCATATCCGGGCTGCATAAATACAGACCATTGGCCTTCCAGAGTGGCCGAACCTTGTATCGAGTGGGATGGGACCTGGTGTGTCTTCTGTAACGTGATCCAACCCTCTCCTTCTTCATCAACACTTATCCATTCTTGTCGGCGTTATTGCTACACTGCTGTCTTAATGAATTACCGTCCTTGGGAAATCAGGAAAGAAAGCAACAGGGAATCCATCATATTTTTCCCAAACGTGACCTGTCTCTGACAATCCAGACTGACGAGTAGCATGTGCCTGTCTGTGGAGAATCCCACATCCAAGAGGAGTGTACCTCAAGGCTTGTTGTCTGGTTTCTGCACCAAAACATGTTTATCCTTATTTTGAAAATCTTTCATTTAAATACAGGTCCATTCATAGATAAAATACAAAACAATGCCAGTCTGCAACATTACAGAGTGTTGATGGAATGTTCTAGAAATGCAGGATCAGTTCTCTTAGTTCTGCTGTCAGTCATTTTTCGGGGATGGATCACAGTGCCAGTTGCTCCTTTCCTGCTCAATCCAGACAGCCCAGGAGATAACAACATATTAATATATATATGTATATAATCTAGTGATCAGTTGTCATTGTTGATACACCACAGCACACAGCAACAAAATGCGTCCTCTGCATTTAACCCATATGTGACGTCGTGACATAGCAGACAATTCATCATCATGGCGAAGTATACAATTCCATGTGAGGAATATATGACATTAAGGCAGCAGCAGGGGTTACAGGAAGCTGGAACAGAAAAGGTTGGCCACTGCCTAAATGTGAAAAATGCTCTATGGTATAACAGAAGGAGCCCATTCTTGGTTTCTTTAATGTGTGGAGGTCAGCCCTATTTGGACTGTTTTTCTCTAGAGGACGACTTGGAGCACAGATTTTGCAGAAGAAAGCATCAGAACTTCCTTGATCCAAAACATGTGTCCATATCGTGTTCTACATTATGTCAGTTGTACTAAACCATTCACTGTTTCCGTTGGAACATAATTATTCTTGTCACCATATAAATGTGCACTTTTTATTATGAAATACATCATGGATAGAGAACAAAAGACTAGCATTTTTCTGTAATGTTACTCTAAAAATTTCATGAAAAGAAATCATTCAAAGTTGGAAGATTAATGACTAAAATTCCTATTCATAATTAGCACACTGGGTAACGCATTACAATAAATATTTTATTGCTATGGATTGCGATGATAAGATCTTGTTTATGTAAACATCTGGATGCTACACGAAGAGGTTCAGGCTGAATGCTTCGTTAATGAACCAATTCTGAGCCCTGCTTTGGTGTCACTTTGGCTGGGAATACTTATCATTCTGCACTAATGCCCCATTTAGTTTGCATTGTCAGCTGCCTTTTGTATAGATTCTGCATCAACAATTGGCCAGTTAACCACTTGCATGATCTCGTCCATCACTATCTGGCAAACACAACCAAATATAATAAAGAAGTGCTTTGATACCAATTGTGTTTTAACTCATTATTTAAAGATATATGCACCAAAAATGAAGGTGAACCTCATCTGCAGTTGTGATAAGATTCTATTATGTATTTATCATAATGATATCTGTGAGGGTTCAAGCTCAAGGGTATCCTGAAATTGACAGGGATCTACAAAACCATCTGTGTTCACCCTCTCAAGGCCACAACAGTCCGGTACCGTCTGGGATTGATGAGCCCACTCCCCCCGAATCTCCGGCTGCCATTCCGAAGCCTTGTACCAGTCACGCATTTCCGAAGCTGATAAGGATCAAGACCGGGGGTCTGTTCTTTGTTTGTGTGGCTTCCGTATTGATGTTGATGTAGTTCGTGGCTATGTGGGTGAGCCAGGCCACCTAGGAGGCCTAGAAGGAATGGTAGTAATGGACTTTAAATCTTTCCTCTGTCAACAACTTAGTCTTCCATCTCCCGTTTGGCTCAGAAGCTTTTCCCGCTGTAATCATATATCTGACGCGATATTTAGTTCTAAAGACTGAATCTTTCACTAGAACTCTCAAATTATCGCAAGATCACCTCTTTGGCTGTTCCCTTTCCCCAATAAATTCCTCTGAAGTAAACAAAAGAGTGGCATGTTATGAGAAGGTGCCATGTTCTTTTGAAGATGTATCGGCATAAATATACCACTGATTGTAAACAATGATGTTAAAATCACTCTTTGCCACACACAGAATGGTCATAGTGTTGTGTAACAATGTTGAATAGAGTGTGATAGCAAATATCTAAAATGTTTTTGGAACTTTAAAACCTAGAATGAGCGCAGATGATATTACATACGTAAATGGAGGCATTACAAAGTGGGGTCAAACACTTTAAACAAAGGGATGTGAAAATCAAAAGTACTGTTTTTTTATTGGAAGCTTGACTGAGCTGTTAACCTGAATAATGAAGCAGACAGAATGTTCGTAGGGTCATGAATGGAAGGTAAATGGTAAATGGACTGCATTTATATAGCGCTTTTTTCCAAAGCGCTTTACAATTATGCCTCGCATTCACCCATTCATACACCGGTAGCAGAGGCTGCCATGCAAGGTGCCAACCAGCATACCGGGAGCAATTGGGGGTTCAGTGTCTTGCTCAAGGACACCTTGATGGGGTCAGGAAGAACCAGGGCTTGAACCTGCAACCCTACAAGGTGATCATGCAGACTGTCTCTGCTGGAGTCAGGAAACCCAACCAAAACCCAAATGGCCTAATCAGTTCCAGGCAAGGAATTGTGGGAAATGAACGCCTATGTATTGACAATAAGGATGGTCTTCCTTGAGTGGCCTTTGGGTTGTTAGGAGTGTTACATTCGGTATGTTCTTTCCACCCCAACCAGGGTTCCATTTACACTTAGTCTAAAGAGGACTGTGAATCTGTAGGTGACGTGGGAGAGGAAGGCTTCATGACCTCATAGATATGTACAAGAGGGACCTGAAGGCGTGAATCTTAAGCTGAATCTCTGTTTTGATGTAGACCAAATAAATCAAATACGTTAAGAAGAATCTATTATTTAATTATTATGTTTTCATTTTGCTGTGGAAAGTGCTGAGAAGGATCTTGAATCTCGAATCAAAGTTAACTGGTCGTTTTATTCCCACCACTTTGCGAAGCCTTTAATGGTACCACCCACAGCTATGGCTTCATGATTTCAATTAATCATCCCGGATTCATCCTGTGCAGAGTGTAAAGGTTAGATTCTGGTCAGATGAATGTCACTGTACACTCATGTGAAAGCCTGAATAAAGCCACATCTGTATCTGAGCTGTATTTGTGCAGTCTGTTCCATGGCTTGTTTGGATTAGCAGGTCTGTGGCCTACATGACACCTTCCTGTTGTCCCTGAGATGCTGGAACAGTACCAACAGACTGTCCCTCACCCTTTTCCCTCCAAATTCTAAAAATCTATTTACACAGGTGCTGTTGTTTGTTTACCTCCCAGCAGGGGGTGCTGTATACCAATGACAAAGGACAGCATGCAGTTTACGGCACACAAAATATATAATAATGCAGGACTAGACACAGCTCATCGCTGAAGGATGTGGTTGTGTTATATCAGAATTGGAACAAATATGTGCAATGAGACAGTGGACAAACCAAATTTCAGGTTTCTTCCTAATTTTAATATACTTTTTTATCAGTATCATAGTTATACCAATATCATAAATTATCAGCACCTTTATTTTTTTCTTTTTGACGTAGAACAATATGAAAAGTATTGGTTGTTGTTAAATCTCAGTTTAGGGCAGATAGCTATATTTTTTCATTTCTACCTAACAATTTATTGCTTTATTCCCTTCTAATCAAAAAATTGTGTCCGGGAAAATATGTTTTAGATTATGATTGTGGTCTCCTAGACATATATATGCCACATCTTGGGCACTGTGTTTGTTTGACAGGGATCAAACGCAGCATGTGTGAGTTTAATTTTCTGGACTACAGGCTAATACTGTATTTTTGGGCACCAGTGTATTTTGTCTATATGTTCCTTTGATCTGAAGTTACTCTTAGGGAGTCTCAAATGATGAAGCAAGTTACCATCTGGAGTCAAGGCACTTTGACTGAATATAATGTACCAAAGTTTAGAAATATTTGCACTACGGTGCCTGAATTGGCAAAGTATCTGAAATAGACCCCCCCCCCCATCCCCCTAAGCCCTGTTCTGATTACAAAGACTCCTCCTTAGTCAGTTATGTGGTCTTAAAGCAGAAGCTGAGGACTGGATCCCGTTGCTCTTCCCATCAGGAACTTGCAGATGTTTGCTGTAGAGATCTGTAACACAGCCACGGTGAACATTAAATGCTACAGCTTCTACATGTGTTATAGCCAGGACTTTATAACATTAGCCTAAAGTGTTTTTCAGAAACACCCGTGCTATATGCTCTCTGCGCTTGTTTGTCTGTGGTCCAGGGTCCTCACAGGAAGCGAACAGCCTTATGGGATACTCTGACCACGGACGTTTGTCATGTTCTGCAGCCATCACATGGGGACCATCTGGAAGCTTGGCGAGAAACATTCCTGCTGTTAATCTCTCTCACCACAAGCAGTGTGCGTCTTTGTGTTTAAGTCTGAAGCTGATTTATTGCTATAATTGTGAGCTTCAGCCCGGTGAAGACTTGCTTGTTGAAGACTGGACAGTTTCAATTTTATTCCCCTCTCAGGTTGCCTTCCAGTGTTACATTTCTGCCAGACTGCATCTGGTTGTTTTAAAGCTAAATATCCATGTCCAAAAAATATTCACTGGTTCCATATAATTTGCACCTTTCCACCTCAGTTTTGCCTTAATTTAAGAGTATTGTTTGCACATCTACGGCTGTTTCTGGCAATTTCTGTGCATGTTTCCTAGTGTCTTCGTGCTCATACACTGACAGAGACCGTTCATGCATCTTTCAGAAAATATTTGTTAAGGTACAAAGTGCTAAAGTCATCACTAGAGGGCAGCCTTGTCACCCTGCAGTATGTTACTGCCGTAGATGGCAGCGAACTGTTACCAGCCTATGTTAGAAACCAGGTTTGACTCTACAAGCCCAGTCCTGTGAAAGCCTGACAACTTTGGGTATAGTTCTATGATGATGATGATGATGGACACCAATAAAAATTCCCCACCTATGTGTAGGCTGTGTGACGAAGGGAATCAGTGAAATTTAAAGGCTGTGGAGTTTTCTGCTTGAGCCAAAGCTTATAACTGCTCCCGAGAGCCATTTTCCATGCTGTGAAATAAAATGGTGACTGTATGTAGTATCCAGTCACAGACTCCGATGTCAGGGAAAAAAATGTCAAATTTGGCTGACTAGTAAAAAAAAAACTGTCGATCAATTTGTTATGCCAGTTTCTTTATGAAGTAATGTGTGTATATAAGTGTTCACATTCATACACACTGTGATTCATTCATTTGACGGACAAGACGGTCCATCAGAAGCCATTTAAGTGTTATATGGAATTCATAACATCTGACCTAATTCTGGGGCTTGATCCCAAACTGAGCTCAATTAAAGTTTCCTAATTATTTTTCCAAAACTGTTTTTGGCAGTGTGTGAATAGGAAGCCAGCTAAAATATTGTTTCTCTGTTTTCGGAAATGCATGCAGGCAACTGGGTCAGTTCAGCTGGTGGGGCGTAAACTCACAGATCATTCCTGTCCCGTCGACATGTAGCTGCCAGTAAATATCAAGCTGATATTTTCTGTAAAAGCCAGACAAGGCACATGTTACATGTTTCCTTTATATATCAAAAGCTTGCAGTAAATATACATTTTAATAAATGAATGTGAAAACACACACAATAACAGCTGAGGTGATGTGTCCAAGTTTATGACAAGTTTATGGTCTCCAAAGTTATATATCACAATTTTGACAATACTATAATTTTTTTGTGGAAAGGTGAACTCTCGGCTATCCTTAGAAGAATATTTAGTGCAAAATATTCATTTTTGTACTAAAAAATCCAGTATTCTTCATTTTGGTTGTATTCATCTTCCAGCAGTGGGGTTGGGGTAGGGTGGCTGGGATATGGGACACAAGGCTGGGTTATATCCTGGATTAGATGCCTGTCCAACACAGGACACAAAGCAGGGGACACCCTGGACAGGATTACTGTCCAACACAGGATACAGGGCCTCCCTTCATGTTTAGGGAGAGCTGCCTTTGAAGAAGTTGTCATCCATGGATCTGTTCAATTTTTAGGGCAGTCTGTACCTTTTTAACCACGAGTTGGTACCATGTAATTAAAATACACATCATGGATGACAACCCAGTCTCTCCTAGGCTGTGTGGAGACACACACTGAAAGAATGATGAAATTCTGCTGCACTTCAACTGACCAGCACATGCCAAAAGCTGGCCACAGATTGGACGGCTGGAGCACGTCTCACGAGGGCCGTCCTATCAGGCGTCGATTTCCTGGCTCATACTTCAACCCCTCGGACCAGGCCGGCCCTGTAGGTCTCCATCACTTCCGGACCTTGCTCACCCTATCGTGGTTCTGGAGGAGGTCAATGTCATGCAGCTCCAGTGAGCACTAATGAGCTCTTCGAGCTGTGCGGACTGGCCCTCGGCTGGTGGCCGGCTGGGCAGAGCGTCTGCAGCAGCCCCCATTCCCCGAATAGCTCACCGACGCCCTCTTTGTTCTCCTTGGTTCAAATCGACATGCCGCCCCCTGACTCTCTGCTGCTGTTTCCATATACGGCAGATAGCTCATGTAGAGCTGACCTCTGCTCAACTATAGTACTGAGGACTGGCTCTCTGCCTTGCTGGCCACAGATAAGAGGATCCATCACAGAGCTATGATTAGTCTGTTTGGTGGTTAAATATCACAGTTTAGTTTCATGACTTTTATTCGATTTAAGTTAATCAGTTTGTATAATGTATACCAAAATATTAATCAGTATCATACCAATGCTAATTAAGTAGCTTACTTTGATAAAATTCATTGATATTGAAAATGTACTAATGAAGTCAGAGATAAGATTTTTATTTTATTTTAATTTTTCTATACTATTATTATTGTTATTATTATTTCTCTCCCACTCTTTAGAAGTAAGGGGACAGGTCCAGAAGTATCCAGCAGCCAATTTGCATAGACAAACAGATTTCTCATTAATATGTAAATGAAATAAACTCCTTTCAAATGGGAGGAGAAGGACCACGTTTGTGCCAGAGGTCAAACACACTCCTGCTGTGCTAATAAACACCTGCAAACAAACAGCAATCAGCGTGCACATCTGAGTTTCCCCAAACAAACAGCAATCAGCGTGCACGTCGAAAAAAAAAAAAAAAACTGAAACACCGCTGCCACATGGAGGAGCTGCGGCCTGTTGGTGATGCTGTCCATCATCCGTGCAGCTACAGGGTCCACAGCCTGCATCGCTTTCAGCTTCTCTCGCAGGCTGGATGGTGCTAAACCCTCAAGATTTTGCTCAGCTTATCTATGCTTTGTTTGACCGAGGGTTAACCTAAGTACACCCTATGATTCAGTAGTTTGTAAAACAACCTATAACACCAATAACCTAAAGTGAGCATTTTCTGTATGATTTTGTCAGTCTCTCACATTATTGTAGAGGAATTTTGGCCCACTCTTCTTTACAACATTGCCTCCTTTCATTGAAGTTTGTGGGCATCCGTTTATGCGCAGCTCCCTTAAGATCCCACTACAGCATGTCAATCAAGTTGCGGTCTGGACATGCACTTGGCCATTGCACCTCGATTCTTTTCTTTTTTAGCCATTCTGTTCTAGGCTGCTGGTGTGCTTGGGGTCATTGTGCTGTTGTATGACTCAGTTTCAGCCAAGCTTTAGCTGTCGGACAGATGACCTCACATATGACTCTACAATACTTTAGTATGCAGAGGAATTCACAGTCCACTCAAAGACTGCAAGGTGCCCAGGTCCTGTGGCTGCAAAACAAGCACAAATCATCACCCCTCCACCACTGTGTCTGACAACTGGTATGAGGTATTTGTGCTGATATGCTGTGTTTATTTTCAGTGCATTATGGCCAAACATCTCCACTTTGGTCTTGTCCATCTCAAGAACCTTTTTTCAAAAGTCTTGTGGCTTGTTCAGCTCCAACTTTGCAAACACAAGTCATGCTTCCATGTTCTTTTTAAAGAGAAGAAGCATCTCCTGCAACCCTTCCAAACAAGCCATACTTCTTCAGTCTTATATGACCAATATGAACTTTAACATTTAATATGCTAGCAAAGGTCTGTAGAGTCTGAGATGTAGCTCTTAGGTTTTTTGCAATTTCTCTGAGCATTGCAATCTGACCTTGGGGAGAATTTGCGGGGACTTCCGCTCCTGCGAAGACTGGAACTGTCTGGAATGATTCCACTTATGATTCTTCCTCACTGTATAACGATGAAATTCAGATTGTCTGGAAATGGTCTTATAACCCTTCCCAGATTGATTGCTTCTCTAAGATGAGCAAACTGTAAACAGGCAAAAGTGACAACGCTTCTGCTTTTATAGAGATGGTCACAGTTGCTGATGATCAATTAATCAAGTGCATTTGATTAGCAGCACTTGGCTGCTACTTACCCTGTGTGTGTGTACACTAAATTACATTGTGGGGACTAAATGTCAATGTAATAATTTTCATTTTTTGATGTGTTCACAGAAAGATCTGTGAACACAATCAAAATTGGCAAAAGTCTTGCATTTTGTTTAGTTGCTTATGTGTGTGTGTGTGATGGGGGGTGTGATTTCTTGCAGACCGCCTTCTGAGCTCAGCCACATCTGTTAAAGGAGAGCTCTAAGCCACCTGCCCTCTCCTGGTTCCTGACTACACCGGGGTCATCCACCTTAGTGAAGCCGGAGATCTTCCTCTTCAATTTCCATTCCTTCTTCATGTTGTCATTCCCCAGCTAACATTCTGCCCCCACCCCCCTCCATATTCCCTTTTATCCAGTTTTCTTTATGGGTATGACTTTCTATTCACCATGAAGAAAGCTATGGAGGAATGTTTTGAAAACCTTTGTGATTAAAGCTTTGTATTTCAGGAAACAACATTTCCAGGAATTAGTTACGTGCATGCAGAAGTTGATGAAGTCAGGAATGCAGAAGTTGATGAAGTCAGGGGTGTAGAAGTTGATGAAGTCAGGGGTGTAGAAGTTGATGAAATCTGGGCTGCAGACATTTGATGAAGTCAGGGGTGTAGAAGCTGATGTAGTAACGGGTGCAAAAGTTGAGCTAGTCAGTGCTGATCAATGACTTACCATACAGCCCACAAAACAGGTCCCACTCTCTCACTTCCAAGTAGGTTTCCAGCATCTCTGTTGTGTCTGTGGCCACACAGTCATGAAGGTAATGGCAGAACAACTGAACAAGGTGACCAGGCGCACAGGTCTGTGGTCTGGGAGGAAGGCCAGCACGGCTGTTTGCATCCTGAATGTTTACTGTTAACAAGGCCAGGGACTCAGTGTTACACTTATATACTACAGAGTGACCAAAGCTAACTGAGATCACCATGGATGCACGATGACGCCGACTTCATGCGAGATTAGCAGCGTCGAGAAGCAGCCGATTAACTATCCAATTATTTCCCACATGGAGCCAAACTCCAAAGACATGAATATGATGAATACCAACACCATCTCATTTATTTTGTGCTTTATTTATCTGCTCAGACTGCTGCCGCCGGATGGGACTCAGTGATTCCTGTAATGTACCTGCCTGTGGGCACCTCGTGCACCTGAAGCCACGATTTAATCAGACAGATCTCATCCCCTGCTCATTATCCAGCTATTTGTTTATATGTTTTAAGAGGATATTAATGACTCACTGCAAACTGCTGGCTGTTTTTTGTAGTATCATGATATACGGTACTTAATGCTGTGTAAACTTCAGACAAAAGTTTCTGTAATAGTAATAGTAATAGTAAGAGTAATAGTAAAGGATTGCATTTTAACATTATTTCTTAACATGCTACTATAGAGTATATATATATATATATATGTTTGTGTGTGTATATATATACACATATATAATATGTATACATTTATATATAGTATAAAGGCTCTGGGCCCCTGTCACCTTGCATAGGACAAGTGGGTATGGAAAATGGATGGATAGATGTATTGCTAAAAGCTACACTATAAGTATGACGTCACTATTTCTGTTGTAACAGACACACATTCACAAGAAAACCAGGATAAAATAAAATGTTTCTATCATGCATTATTACTTGGATTTATTTATTACACATTCATATTGAATGCTCTGTACATTTCATGGAGAGTGAATCGTTCATTTCTGCTCTATGTTAATGCTGTACTCTGCTGAAGTATCCTTGAAATAAATGCAAAAATATTTATTGGGCTGGAAAACACAATTTATTGCACGGAGCTTAACAAATCTGACTTTCATATGATACCAGCCTCATAATCCCGGATGGATTCTTGGTGATTTGTTCCTCGGCTGGTCGTGGCGTTCGTGTCCTGACTGAGTGAATGCAGAGCATTTCTCTGATAGATATACTCGGTTTTCCTCAGATGCACTAGCCTGGTGTACGGTGTAACTTGTTTGGCTTTTCTCCACCGTGCGTTTTCCATATTCAATCATCGAGCTGCGGCCTGGCAGTCAAATCTGTGAAAGGCAGACTCAGTCAGCACAGCTGGGATTTTCGTTTAGATAGTTTTCTTTCAGTCACAAATACATCCTTCATCCTGTTTTCATATTCCGCATTTCACCATTTTTAATCTGCAGAGTGAGTGGACTGACACAGTAAAGACAAATGTACACCTCAGCTTTAATGGGGGGCTTAGACTGGCCTGCTATTGGATGCTGTGACAGCTGCATCCTGTTCCAGGTGTGATTTGTAAGGCCAGAACTCAAGAGTCAAACTTCAGGCATCTCTACTGTTATTTTACGAATGGATTCTGAGAACAACCTCTAGGTTCTCTGAACAACTCAAGCATCTGACTGGATGCACAAGACCGATGGGAGCGCCTGTAGTCGTGATCACCAGTCATGGTTTGCTGTAGGTCCGTCGACCATGAAATAGTAACCGATCCTGGTTAGTCATAGTTGGGTGCATGCAAATATGAGTCATGTAACATGCGTGTGGATGCAGACCCAAGGAAACACATGGAGAAGATCCATGAGGGAAAGTCGACCTTGGGTCCTAATGTGGGTGTGATATGTAGGGCAGAGAACTAAACTGTAGCTGGCCATCGAACCTGTAGGGGGTGCTATAACTGGAAGTCAAACACAGGCCACATGTTAGCATGACAGTAGGTTCACTTGCTGCTGTGGACGACACAGTTATTTTGAGGAATCTTTTGTGACCTTTGGATCGTAGACTCCGAGGGTTATGAAGGTTGTCCAAATCTCAGGAGCCAAGTAACAAGGCAGAAGAGGCCAACTTGAGTTTATTTTCTGAAAAAGGAAGCCGAATTAATATAGATCCCAATAAATAATGTAACTTGGCCAAATGAATGCAATATCAATGGCAGATTTTTTTACATTAATCATCCAACCGTTTGTGGTGGGCAGTGTTTAATGACGCAGAGGAAAATCGCTGCACTGTAGACTGGCTTTAAATTAGAAGGTCACAGTCGGCACCAGATTGCTGACAGGTTTTGGATGAGAACCTATTTTCAAATGAGTCTGTCATTGTTTCAAGTTCAAATCCAGCTCTGCTTTTGGCAATTTTCTGTGTGAGCCAGCAAATGCGCACTTTAATGACAGCATTACTCTATATTTCACCCATCACCCCTCCACTGTCTACACTGGTCTCCTGCCACTTTATCCAGAACATTCCCTTTACAAAACTGACACACAATCAGTCTTGCTGTTTGCCCTAGCCACTGCAGCTGCCAGGACGTATTTATATGAATACACCTGAAGTGTATTGTAGGAATTCTGATTCCGAAGCATGTCACATTCACCTTTTCATTAAAAAACATAAAAAAAACTCTAATGTTAAAAAAACAGGATCCTTCATTTCCTGTTGGTCTCCAGAATGGAAATGGACAAACCCTGCATTGCAGATGGTGACAAGACACATTTGTCAAAAGAATCAAATCTTTCATGCCAAGTGTGGCTTAGCTTAAGGCTCCTCCAGGCATTGAAAGGAAGCCTCTTTACACCCAGAATATAGTTCCGAAACTTCGAAACGTATGAACACAAAGAGAGAAGGGGCAGTGTTGCTTCTCACACACATCCACGTGCAGGTGTGAGCCTTTCTGAAGTGTGCAGACTGCTTGACAAGCTGACCACATCTTTGATGAACTTGCAATGTCCAAAACATGCAGGCAGATCGTTTTTAAATGAGAGATTTTGATCTGAAGATATATGTACATAGTGGATATTCTGCTTAGATGATTTATGATTCTGTAGGCAACCTTTTAAAACCTTGGTAGTTTGTTTTTTTCTGATGAATAACTGTAAAAAAGTTGCTGGGTATTATTCAACAGCAGTTGAATTAGAGAGCAGATATTGGGTTTATTTTAAGAGGCTTCACCATGTATCAGGCCAAGAGAGGTTATCAAACATGTCCTTGCCATTCTTTGCACGTGGGTCTCCCTCGCTGGAAAGTATTAATAATGGTATTCTATATTTCCATCTCTGCTGGGCTCCCTGTGCCAGGTGCCAGCTCCAGATGTCTGAGTTACACAATTGTAACCAGATGTGTGAATGAAAACCCCCCTGTACTCTGACGGGAAAAAAAATCAATTACTGGGGGGAAAAAAAAGTCCTTGCCGGTTGTAGGTAGTCAGATCAGCAAAAGCAAGTTTCTGCTGCTACCAGAGGAATTTAAAAGATTAATCTTTTTATTCTCTGCATTGTTCTTATACCTGTTGTATGTACAAATATCAGACACTTTTGAGGAAATATTTCATACCAATACAATAAAAATAATTTTTTTAGCATCTTGTTTCTGGTATTTTAGGCATTTATGTTAAATAATACATAAACAGACTATTTGGCTGTGTTGGGTTGGTAGCCCATCCAGGATTATCCCCTGCCTCACACCCATTGCTTCTGGAATAGTCTCCAGAACCCACATGACCCTGCACAAGCAAGTATAGAAAATGGATGGATGGATGGATAGATACGGTTACTCATTTCATCATCTATAAGCTATACTCACTACACACCAGTCATACACAGAGTCTCAGGCATGAGACGCCCTCCCATGTCCCTACTGGATAAGACAGATCTGTAAAATGTTTATTTATATCTGCAAATTTATGGCTGTCTTCTTACAGCGGAAGCTTCCAGAACAGATTCAGGGGCTGTAGAGAGGGGTGCAGGAAGCTGACATTTCCACCGGCAGCAAGTAATCATGTTTTACACCAATAATAAAAACCAGAGAGACTCTTACGTGTTGACTGCACTGATTATCAGTTGGAATGCTCGCTTGTGCTTCTTCATTTCACCACGAAATATTTTGGTCAGAATCTTTGGGGTTCAAGTGTTAACGGAATTTCCCAGGTCTGGCAAACACACACCGACCCTGTTTGCGTGTGAGGCGAGTCAGAGCAGCGACACGGAGAGTCCTGACATGGTTCCATGACAGCGCTGTGCCCTGGCATTGGCACATTCAGAGCTCATGTCAGATCTGCAGACTGCCGGCATTCATGGGGGGGGGGGGGGGGGGGGGGGATGTTT
>JABFEB020000102.1:1380954-1391551 GCA_019775895.2 Stomatorhinus ivindoensis
TCTGACCAGGGGGGCCAGCAGCAGGTAGAAAGACCAACTGTGGCTTACCTGAATTCTGCAAACACACGTCTTCAAGGCTAGCAAATGAGTCATGAGTTCTACAGCCCATAATAAGCTCCCTCCTTCAGCACACAACCGCATGCTGACGACACTGTTACGGAGACCTGTGGAAAAAGTGTCTTTTCTCAGCTGCCGTCTCTCTCTCTCTCTCTCTCTCTCTCTCTCCTTCCTTCCTTAAGGAGGAGGTTAAGCAGGCGCCATGGCGATGCTGTACCCGCAGGGATGGACGCCAGCAGGCTTGTAGATGCTAGTGAGTTTCCATGGTTCCGTCCCATTTGGTCAAGCGTGCTCTCCCCTCTCCACTTATCCACCAGCGAATGCAGATTGTCTCTGGCAACATTCGCGTCACATAAAATTTAAGAAGTGGCATTTATTCGTGACACGGGAGTTGCTCTGTTTACGGCAACGTGGCCTGCGGGGGGGTTGAGAAGCCACTATGTGATTCCAGGGCGAAAACCAGCGTACCTGAGTTTCCCAGCCGAATCCCGTCTCACCCTGCTCGTCGTAACCTCCTGTCTGGCAGGCGTGAGGGGCTGTCCTGGATTATGACGGAAGGTTGGCATGTCAGTATTCTGCCTCATTGTGCCCCCACCACAAAACTGCCAAAACATGAAGTGCACCCAAATGGGAGGAAACCCAGTGGACATAAATAGAGCCAGTCTTACATTTTTCCATGTATGCAGAAGACTTCAGAGAACAACCCTGTCTCCTTTTCATAAGTTATAAAATACACTACATCCTTGCTAAAATTACGCCTTCATATCATCCTAAGTGTTAATGTCCACAGAAACGCTCCATTGTCTGAACGTCACATTATGAATCAGCTTCTTAGAAGGACAGCACTTCCAGCAACGGACGTGATCTGAACACGCTGTGTAATTCTCTTTCCCAGACCCAGCCGCTCAGCTCATGGACCGATTCACCAAGTTACCCCGAAGCCAGGAAAACGAAAATGCCGTTCATGGGTGTCCAGCAGGAAATGACCAAAGCGACTTCATTATGATGAAGCTTTTGAAGGTGCTTTTCTGTACTGAACAAACACTGATTCCATCCATACCCCCCTGCTTCAGCTGATAACCTGTTTAGATCCGATATCAAAACATTAGCCTAAAGCCACTTAGGCGTGTTTAAAATTTCAAACTTAAATTCTCTGATGGTGATATTTATTCTGGGTCTTTTAGGGTATATAGATGTCTGGGATATCCAAAGAAAGTTTCACCAAAACATTTGTTATATTTTTGTCCGATGCTCTTCTCAAAGATCTGAGCTATCCAGAATTGGTGTGCAGTTTGGCAGCTAGCATGAATGGTTTGAATAGCCTGATGGTTTGATGCAAGTGAATGAAGCAAGTTTAGCACTGAATCTGAGTGGACAGCAAAATCGTGACCGTCTCACTTTCTGGACTAATGTCCCAAATTCTAGTTTGAACAGTATAACCCTTTTGTGTTTTCCGTCACACGGACATCACTGTTTGTTCTCTGCTTGTCTATGATATTTCAAATGTTTCATGAGGAATTACATGCACAAAAACTAGCACAATCCTCATTTCACAAACGGAATATGCTGCTTATTAAAATGGCGAAGCTCTGCATTCAAAAAGTGCAGCCAAGCACACAGCACAAATTTCATCCATCTGGCAAAAATATGACCACTGACTGCACCTCTAGCTCTGTTTCAGCTTAATGAGCAGTTTGGAATCACATGTTTGACAACGTTTGGACCACTGTAGGGGATTGCCTAATAACTGAATGATTAGACTAGCAATGAGTTTCTGCAGGTGGTTTCAATGAATTTGTGTTGTCAGTTTCCACTGTTAAAATGTACAGATAAAGTGCACTGGGTCAAACAGAGAGTGTGATATATTTTAATGATCATCTGATTTGGAGCAACTGATGCATTTTTTTTGTAGGGAAGGACATAGGCTTAGTGTCCAACATACTCAGGGATATCAGAAGACAATGTGAAATGACACACAGCCTTTGTGGCCCATTAAATTCCAGAGATAAAGCTGCAGGTTTTCCAGTGCTTTCCACCGAGGATATCTGAGCCTCCTCTGTGTAGATCCAGCTGCTCCTTCTCCACCTCGCTGACTGTGTCCTGCTCTCTGGTGCAGACAGGCACAGCTGAGATGGGATACAGGTGGAGACTCTATGTAGCTGGTCCTACTCCGCCTTGCAGCTTCACCTGGGCTTGTAGACTGAGATGGAGATCCATGTCTAGCTGTGAAATAATATGCAGGGAGGCAGCATAAAGCGTCAAAAAAAATAAATAAAGCCCTATCCCAGAAAATTTTTAGGAACGTATCTTGCATAGACTAGAGGTGAAGATGAAATGATGAAATGTCCAGTTGCAGAGGGAGTGCAAGCTTTGATAAGAAAGCTTGCTGCACGTAGGCCAGGACAACTCAGACACAAAACCACAGCGACATGAGCCACATCCATTCTGCTAAAGGCAAACAGAAATTACAGAAATGTGAATGCCTGCCTACTCTCAAAGCTTCAGCATTAAAGCGTGCTCTCAGTCTCTGATTTGTTCAGCTTTACTAACCAGTGGTATGAATTTTATTACCATTGCACCATTTATTGCAGAAATATCAATTTGCACCAGATATGCCCAGGTATGACGGCATGTCCCTCAGTCTTCCCCCTAGAGCAGTGTTTCCCAATCCAGTCCTCAGGACCCACAGACAGTCCATGTTTTTGCTCCCTCCCACCTCCCTCTCAGACAGTCCATGTTTTTGCTCCCTCCCACCTCCCTCTCAGACAGTCCAGGTTTTTGCTCCCTCCCAGCTCCCTCTCAGACAGTCCATGTTTTTGCTCCCTCCCAGCTCCCTCTCAGACAGTCCATGTTTTTGCTCCCTCCCAACTCCCTCTCAGACAGTCCATATTTTTGCTCCCTCCCACCTCCCTCTCAGACAGTCCATATTTTTGCTCCCTCCCAGCTCCCTCTCAGACAGTCCATATTTTTGCTCCCTCCCAGCTCCCTCTCAGACAGTCCATGTTTTTGCTCCCTCCCAACTCCCTCTCAGACAGTCCACGTTTTTGCTCCCTCCCAACTCCCTCTCAGACAGTCCATGTTTTTGCTCCCTCCCAGCTCCCTCTCAGACAGTCCATATTTTTGCTCCCTCCCAGCTCCCTCTCAGACAATCCATGTTTTTGCTCCCTCCCAACTCCCTCTCAGACAGTCCATGTTTTTGCTCCCTCCCAACTCCCTCTCAGACAGTCCATGTTTTTGCTCCCTCCCAACTCCCTCTCAGACAGTCCACAAACATAGACTGTCTGTGGGTCCCCAAGGATCAGGTTGGGAAACACCGTCCTAGAGCCTCCCTGACCTTAGCTCCCTAAAGCCACCTGCTGTGCATCACCGCTGCTCAGAGCACCTAAATCCTTCACCTTGATCCTGGCAAGTTCTTCTCCAAACACTCAGTGCTCCTGACAACAACCCCCAGTCTTCCATGGCCCTAAGTGTCTGGTGACACACTGAGATCTGTACCTGAAGCAGAATCAACCTCAGCAGAAGCCTGCGTGGATCCTGGACTAAACCAGTTTGCTCCTGATTTCTCATTATCTCAGGATCACAGCTCTGAAAGCTCTCCTGCGACAGTGACAGCAAGGTCTCACAGCCAGAGAGGAACCCCTCTGCGGAGTAGGCGTCCTATGATAAGGGACCCCAACACCAGTGAAAATCTATCCAGGCAACAACCAATGGAGAAACAGACACCCAACTCTGCACTGATTTCTATTCATTACAGCTGGAGCCCAAACCGGTCTCACATGAAGGACGGCAGTGCTAAGGGCTGGTGAAGGTCAGCACTGGCACCTCGCCCAGGGGCTTTATTTCAGGGGTACAAAAATTTGTGTTAACAACAGTTACCGAGTTCAAACTTAAATTCTGCTGACTGCCGGTGAGCTGAGGATCACATTAAAGCTGAAAATCACGACATCGGTTTGCTTTAAAACCTTTTCGCATCCTGCCTTTTCTGGATCCTTCATTCAGTGATCAGGCTTTGCACACGAGAACTTTAATTTACATTTCAGTTTTTTGCATGACTTTTCATAATATATGTATGTACATATGTATACAAATTTTGACTATGTAGTTTGTCCAGTTTGTTCTTTAAAAAAAACAATATTGTATTTTTTTTTCTTAAAGACTCTTCATTATATAAACTTTAAAATGACAGTTATTGAATAAGAATTTGATTATGAAAAACTTTCTTTACTTAAGGTTGTGTTTATTTGTTCTTTAAAATATATGTATCCTAACGGCCCTCAGAAGTTTAAATTTCCATTTTGTCTTTTGAAAGAGCTGCTCCATGACAGTCTTGGAGTGCAAGAAAAAAAAGGGCCTTAATGTGCCTTAAATCTGCCAATCTGCCGTTACATACTCACACTCACGTTCGTTTGTCCAGCTCCTCTGCTCTCTGCTTTTCGTTCGGGCTTTCTATTTGTTTGTGCAGTTTGCTTTTCTGCCTGTAGAGGTCCCCTTTGCTCCAGTGTCTGCCAACTTTTCGTAAACAGACTAGCAGACCCCAGATCAGCTGCCCCCGCTTAATGGAAACTCATCCCAGATTCACTTTACTCTTGACTTCACTTCAATTCCAAAAACAGAAACCATTAAAAAGTTCATTTGATTTAATATTTGCCTGTGACCCAGACTAATTAATGATCTATTTGTATTTAAAGAACAATCTATTTGCATTTATGGAAATTTACATACGACTTTTTCTTGGAGTGCCAGAAAAAAAAAAGTTCAGAAGTTTTCATTACTTCCACGCTTGTTCCTAGTTTCCGTTGCCCGGGAATAGCTGAGTGTAATTCCATGAATATTCCGGTCTTGCTATTGAACCTTGGATCGTGGACAGTTCCAGCTGTTGGTCCCCTGTGCCAGGTACCTCTCCTTCATGGAACTGTCCTCTGAACATCTCTGTGAGCTTCTGCCATTTTAAGTCACAGTTAAGCTATATCTGCAGACAACATATCTACTCCTACTTGTGAAAGGGTTTCCCTGCCTTAGATTTTATTTGCTGTTGTTATTCTCTTACATTTTGGAGGGGGGGGATTAAATGCCAGGTTTCAATAACAGCACCATCACATGGTTCAATTATGCTTTAGATCTGGGTGTCAGGATAGTCACTTCATCTCCAGCTTATTTCAATCTTTCTTGTGCACCTTTATATGTCAAAATGCATGCTTAATTTTACTCCTTATTCAGAGAGATAGACAGTCAGACAGATAGACATACAGAGAGACAGGCAGCCTTTGCATAGAGATAGGCAAACAGACCGACAGAGAGAGACACAGGCAGAGAGACAGACACAGAGAGAGATAGATGGAGAGACACACAGAGAGAGATAGACAGACAGAGAGAGAGATAGCGAGATAGATGACTGAACAAGGGCCATTCAGTTACTTATTCAGTGAAATTTATATGAGGTGCTGCCTAATGATTAATCTAAAAGAGATCTCTTAGAATTGACTTTTTCACCTCTCGCACTTCAGCGATAAGGTCAGAATGAGTTCAGTTCTACCTGCAGGGGGAAACTGACAGCTGTCATCATGCAGGAGGAAAAAAAACTAACCATCACTGTTATTCTTGGTGAAAGTACTGAAGACAGGAAGGGATGCCAAGATATTTAAATTCTGTAAAAAGTACTGAGATACAGGGATGGATATCAGAGTGGTAGACACTGCAGAAAGCAGAGAGATTCATGATGAGATACTTAAGTATGTGAGCAGCACTGCTGGTGAGCAGGGTGGACAGAACAGTGTGATAGAGATTCAGATGTCTTGTCATCAGAGAGAAGCAAAGAGCATCAACCAGTGCTACTCTGCTGAAGAGGAATCTAAGGACAGGTCATGTGTTTAGCTTAAAACTGAGTTAGTCGGTGCCCCACATTTCTATGGAAACGAGGATGATCATGATCTCTGATTAGAGTGAACACGATGGCTTCACCGTGAATCTCAGGAGGGTCGCAGCTCGTTCCTCTAGGTCCACCGTGGCTTCAGCGGCTCTTGGCTGTACCTTCTTCAAGGTCCACGATAACAAGACAAGGTGATTTATTGTGTTTCCATATTAGCATTGACTGTTACATCCTTGTGCATCAGAGGACAGGATCCCTAAGACTTTGCAGCTTTGGGTAGAGGGCAAATGAAGGTCTACATTTGACATTGGTCGTCTGGTCCAGATGTAGGCCATGTGTGGGCTGTCCCTGGGTGGACTTCCAGTCTCCCAGCCCTCACGCCGAGTCTGCCCGCTTATTTAAAGGGGAGCCTTGCCTCTTCAGGACATTCATGCTCCAATAATCAGATCTGATAATCTGGCTTCATGGTTTGTTAGCCACCGGCTATTTGGACCTGAAGGTCTGCGGTCACATTACTGTACTTCTTTGCAGCAACTTCTGCTAAAATCAAAGCCATAACTAGCTTGTGACTATCTGTCCCAGACGGCAATCTACTCATCATTGCTTAGCATTATGACCATTTCTTGTTCTTTTACCTATAAAAATAAAACCCTTGATCAGAAGCCCGGTGCTGCTGAACATCCCAGCCTGATAATCACACCTAACTGTAACTTTACAGGCCTTTTTACTGCTTTTTAAACCCAGTTTAGCCTGAGAGTCTGGCCTCCCTCCCAAGGGTGTGATTCTATCCTATAAAGGACCTGTTATTCTGTGGGTTTGGGGCCATAATGCAATGCTTTATTCTTGCATGGGATGCCAGTCTGTTAGCGTGCTATGGTGTATTACAGTGTAATACAGTGTAATTCAGAGTTATAGGGTTTACTCCATGTGCTACTGTGTACTATGATGTATTACAACAAACTATGGTGTATCTCAGTGTACTAGAGTGTAGTACAGTGTAGTACTGTGTACCAGGATGATCCTTGATCCTGTGTACTACTATGTACTAGGGGAAGGTACTATGTACTATGATATGTTTCAATGTACTGTGGTGTACTATGGTGTACTAAGGCCTAATTAAGGCCTGAACCACTAACATTTAAATGTTTTATATCACATTGAAGTGTCACCATCATCACTGCAAGATGAATTAATAATTTTGCGTTTTTTCTGCACATTTTTTCAGACGTATTCTGTGATGACAGAGACTGAGATTCAACGGTCCCTTAAGCCCAGATTATCCCTCCATCCTTTCCGACCCCAAAACAGCAGGTCCTGCAATCCACCAGCCGTGTGGATATTGAATATCAACACACCTGTGTAAATATGAGGCCAATCCAGGATTGTATGAAAGCACAAAATGTCTGTTTTTTTACCCAGGATGGTGACGGTTACTTACTATGATGGAGAGGAATGTTTTTAAAAGCCTCTTTTCAGAGTTACTCTGGAAATGTCCTTAGATGTTTATCATCTGTCTTTAGTTTTACATTTCACCAGAACCCATCACAAAGGGAGTCCCATTGTTCTTATTCTTACACTAGAACTTGCACTGATTTATTACTTATATGTTTTCGTTAAGATGATTTAGGGCAAATATGAGTATATCAGCAATATCAGTCAGTTGCGTCGGTTATCATTCTGATGTCTGATGTTAGCACCATACTCTGTCAGAGCTTTTTGTCCCTGGAGCCAGGGCCGCTCCACTGCAGGAATCTCCAGTGGAAATTGAACTGGAAAGAGGCCGATCCAGCCCACACCACTGGGAGACACCTGCGAGACATCCACATCCCCCCACTCCACCCGTGCAGTTCTGGCCGGAAAAGCGTCACACAAGGATCATTTAGCAGCTTGCTTAGTCATTTTTCCTGACTGACACCGCAGTGGTCCTCATATTAAACCGCAGGGATGATATTCGACTCTTTTTGGGGATGCTTTTCCTGACTGACCTGGGGTTAGGAGCCTGGGATAGCCTCTACCTCCAGTACGGGACTGCAACACTCCACCTCGAAGCTCCAAAACATTCTAAACACAATGTCTCCGCAGATGTTGTCAGTGACCTGGCAGGTATAAAGTAATATTCATCCATCCATCCACCCATCCATCTTGTGACTAACTGGTCAGTGTTGGGGGGTTGGTGGTGAATGAAAGTATCTCACTGTTATACAGCCTAAAACTGCATGAAAGCCATTTCCATACCGCTGTACCTGGGGACCCTCACACAGACAGAACCACAGAGAAAAATTGAGATTTAAATCATGAATCAACATTATAACGTGTCAGAGTTGGACATTTTCAATTGCTTTTTAAAATTAAAGATCACATTTTTAATGAGGAATGTCAACAATATCACGATCACTGTAAAAATGTCAGAAATACATAATTCTCTTATATTAAAATTAATGTGTTTTTAATTACCGGATTTTTTTTAACTTTCATTAAAGTTACTCCTTTGGATTCCTCCTCAAACGTCTGCCCAACATGTTCTGTTTTTTTTAAACCAATGCCACAGTCCTCTGTAGTGGTTCCAGAAGCCACCTCTGTTTGCAGGACGTCCTGTCACTCAGTGTTATAAGAGATTTAAACAATATTCATATTCCCGATAAACAAACAGGATATTCCCTCTGATCCTCCATTTCTTGTGCTTGATGTAGGAAGCTATATAAATCCTTCGGCTTCTCCCACTTGATCCTCGCTTCATCTGTATTCAGGAGTGGGGTAGGAGGGGGACTGAGCACTTTTAAGTTGCTGCTCCAATTCTGAGGAGAAACTGTTTACGTAGTCGAGCAGTGCCCTGATTGATCTGTGTCGCGGTGCAGAGTATATAGCAGATCGGATCAGGAAGTGTGATTCATCACACGCAGATCCGTCTGCTCGTTTAGCAGAAGGAATAAATACTGCCGATAAGGCTTTGATGTGATTTGAGATGAGAGGGGATGTTTTATGGATGACGCGAGGGCCCAAAGTCGAGATCTTGGCAGGTGCGGAGGAGCTGTTCCTGAGACCTTGTCGCTGTGCTCTCAGTTGTGTAGATATATGGCACATTTTGGCTCCAGGCAAGTGAACCTTTAAGAGATTTAGGGCCTAGAAAACATCAGCAACAACATGTTTCTTTTGGATACACACACTTCCTGAATGCCAAGAGACTTTCACTCTGTTGCTTTGAAAAATCCTAGAAAGACCCATGTTAGACAGCCCTTAGAATACCTCTGATAACACTGGTATCAGAAGCAGCTCACCTCTTATCTGCTACATGGAAGCATCTTGGTCAGGCGGAGATAGAGGAAGCTGACTGCATGAATCCAAAAAGCAGCTCCTTATGAACAGCACTTAATGAAAGCAAGCAATATTAATAATAGTAAAGGATATTCGAATAACCAAAATATACACACATGCCTATATCTTACGTTCTGATTAAATTCTGGATTCAAGTACTACATTTCTGTAGAAAATTAATATTTCCTCATTGAATTGTCAGTTTTTGTTTCCAGTTCAGGTGTGAGTTTTAAAACGTTTGCTAGATGTTGTATTTCTCCTGTTAATCCCCATTTCAGTTACGATTTATGTAATCATGTTAAAGAACCATTAACCTGTCATCAGGTGATGAGCCCCGCAGAACATTCCGGGTGCCACCAAGCCGAGGCGGGCGAGTCACAATGGTTTCAGAGTGACATTCGACATCTGTCTCCAAAAACTGCCTAACATCATTCACATCACTTGGGTCAACACTCCCCAAATTGAGCACCCAGCGGCTCCAGAACGCACGTTTCCTTTCAATAAGAGCCAGCCGGTCGTCGTAGCGACTCTGTGACCTCCACGTAGCATTAGGTGTCAGTAGCTGTACGAGAGACAGCATGTGAGCACACTTTCTTCTTGGGGCCTGTGAAGTCATCAAAGCCAAGCCTGCTCTGAAGGCCCAGCCTGGTTTTAATTAGCCTGTCCGTTGTCAATAATAGGAACAATATTTTTTTGCGCCTAGATTTCGCTGTTTGCGCTGATGAAATCCAAATGTCCGCCACGGCCGACTCGGGCCTACCGGTGCTGAACTTTTAATATCCCCTTACACGATGCATTTGGATTTTAAGGAAAGACAGTGTCACCCTTTTGCTGTATTTTAATGCGGTAATCTTTGACGGACCTGGATAACTAGATACATACGAAAATCAATAACTTTATACAAGCTGACTGTGTATCAAAAAGAAACCATCACTGTTCTGACACACGTTAATAAAATATGTGCGCAGAGAGAGAAATCAAAACAGGCAGAGGAAATCAATGAGGACGAAGGAAATCTGAGCAGATGAAAAGCTGTTTCCTGACTCCTTTTGTGATTAAAGAATCTCTCACTCTCTTTGTGTGTCATGAGATAAAAACTCACAAAGTATAAAAGTGAGGAAAGTGATTCATTTCTTTGCAGAATGTTTTCCTGAATCCTCTTGCTTGGCCATTTTTTATGGCAACGCTCCTCCCGACTGACTCATTCCTGTTAATTCTGAAGCGTGACCTGTCTTCCTGTCTGATTGCCTCCAAAGAACACTCTTCCATTGTTATGAAAATGAACTTTTTTGCCAGATTACCGAGGGCTCCGTTTTTTTCAATGCATGAATAGCACTGAACCGCGCTGCAAACTATCAGCAC
>JABFEB020000102.1:1401749-1419996 GCA_019775895.2 Stomatorhinus ivindoensis
ATTTTTCAGATAGAAATGAATGAGCGGTCCCCATAAGGATATGTTTACCCTACATGTGCGTGTGCGTGTGTGTGTGTATGTGCGTGCATGTGTGTGTGTGTGTGTGTGTGTGTCCGTGTGTGTGGTGCAGGTATACATTTCATCGTGGGGACAAGGGGAAACTCTGTTTTATAAAAAGATTTTGTTTGCCTACTTGTGGTTAAGCTTTAGGCTGGGTAGGAGTTATTGTCATTGTTGGGATTAGAGTTTTGCCCGTAGAAACGAATGAATGCACCCCACCAAGATATTACTGCATGTCTGAGTGTGTGTGAGGGTGGGGTGGTGTTTAATCAGCCCCATCATATATGAAAATTAAACAACGTTTCATGACACTTTTAAAATGGCTTCCTATTGGTTCTCATACCAAGTTTATATCCTAGGTGCTGGCGTAATAGGTCTATCAATGAACAGGCACCCATCTCCAGGAAATGGCTCATCCATCTTGCCCCCTTCCATCAGCCGACTCACACCGTTTGGAGCTCCCTCCACCACGTGAGAAGCGTCACTCCACACGGTCCTCTTGTGAGGCTACCCAATGGTAGAATGAGTCATGAAATTTCCTTTCCACATTCAAGACCCATCTGTCACACGACTTTCTCTGCTAGACTCATGCCTCTTTACGTTCCCTGAATGTTCTTAGGTTGCACTTCTGATCCTTCAATAGTCGTATTTGGTTCTCGTTGAGTAGTTCCTGCTCTAATACTGCTTACAATTGGACCTGGATATTCATTGGAAGCCCAACCTAGCTGCATTTATGCCTAGTCCACTCCTTGATTGCATGTATGTTTGTTATTTACTGTTTACCTTATATGTGCATTGCTTTGAACAAAAGTGTCTCCTAAATGTATCAAATGTAAATGTAAAATACTGCTTCACATCCAGTTCAGAATCCATTTCACAGTTTACCTCCTGTAGGCGTGGCCATCCTGCATGACCACACCCACCTCCACATGGTTTCACTCTGTGATTAGCCACACCTGCAGTCAATCTATCAAGCTATCTAAACTCCCTCTGCTTAGTGCATTGTTTTTAACTTTGAGGCTTTGACAGTTCCTGCTCAAGCTTAGTTTTTCTCTCTCTTGATCTGGTTCTGAATCTGTCTCGGGTCTTCAGATTTGGTGATACCCTTTTCACCTTGATATTTCAGTCCTGCTTAGCTACTTTATCATCAGTTGCCCAGTCCCATCACCACTGAGAACTTGGAGGTTCACCTGCTGCTGTGGAAAGATCTGGCGGCACTACAGCTGTGTGCGCTTCAGAGGCTAACCTCTTGCCTGTGTTGGCAGACCTTGTTAAAAAAATATATTTTTAACTCTGTCCTGGCATAATGTCACTGTTAATAACTTAGGCTTTTATTCAACCATTTTCATTTGTTTTTGTAAAAGGACAAATAAGAGCATATTTGTCAAACCCGGACTGGTCAAACTAACATTCTAGTCCACATTTTCTGAGTGCTCACGTTAATTTAAAAAAAAATGTAAGTAATTTTGCCTGTTTATATAAATGCTTTGTCAACTCCTCAGTTTTGACAACTAAGAGTGGGTGGGAGATTTATACTCCAGCATTATAAAGTAGTAATGTGCTACAGAGTAATATATAGCAAAGTGTGTTGCCTCAGATTGATGTAGATCAGGGATCTCAAACTCCAGTCCTGGAGGGCTGGAGCCCTACACAGTTTTTGGCTCACCCTCATTTAACACACCTGATTAAATTCCTTGTGCTAATTACCACACAGCTCTTGAGCTGAATCATTTGTGGTGGAACAGGGAAAGAACTAAGCTACACAGGGCTCCGGCCCTCCAGGACTGGAGTTTGAGACCCCTGATGTAGATTGTTCCTGGTTCATAAAAACCTACAAAGCAGCACCTAGCATTCGAAGCAGACACCTATCGGGAGCCAAGTAGCTTCATGACAGCGTCTCATTTGACCGAACAGCAGACGTGCTGCTGCACTGTGAATCATCTGAAGGAGTTTAACAGTTTAACAGCACATGCTAGCAGCCCTGTCAGAATACCCCTATCTATTGACAGTGATCTAGTCGTGCGTCTAGACAAAAACAGCGTGAACAAAGGATCTGGTGATATCATGTATGTCCGTCCGCCTTACTGCCTGACAGCGGTCTGACCTTTGTGTTGTTTTACAGAGGGAGCATATGTTCTGGTGCACCGTGCCCATTCACCTTCTCTGTAAGATGCTCTTTCTGCCCAAGGAATCGCATCTGTGGATGGTGAGGCTTCTGTCAGGAACCTGAGTCTGTCAGATCTCCTGTCCATGTGTTTAGTTGGATTTATCATTAACCAGCAGGTTTAGCACCAGTGTGCCGGAGCAGATTCGGACCCTCCCCCCTTCCCCCATTGACCTGGCCTCCAGAAGCCTCTACAGATCTGTTGTTTCAAATGCTCCCTAATAGAGCAATCATCTCAATATGAGCAGCTGCTGCTGCTGCTGACTCTGCTGAGGGCCTGCAGGAGTCTAATGCGTTTTAAGCATGATGAAGTCAATGCATGCCAAGAAGGCAGACTGTATTCCTGGGAGGAGCACCACCGCCCCGCAGCTCCACCCTTACGGACGTCTAGGTCTACGAGCAGCTTCTGCTCTCAGCTTTGGTGCACGTGATTGTCCCCGATGGGCCGTGTGAACCATCGGCAGCCATGTGCTACAGGATGTCGGTGATTCACTACTGACGTGAGTTCAGGGCGTGTTCCATTGATGGACCTGTATCTGTCAGGATGGAGGGGTGGGGGTGGGCGGGCAAGGTCAGGAAGGAGAGGCAGCCTGACTTGCCCCACCCAAATCCCCCCTCCACTGTCCCACTCCATGTCGCCCCACTGCTGCCCCAGACCCCAGGCGTGTATCTGGCAACGTTTTTTTCTGACCACCTGAAAAATCCAAGAGCTTGATGGGATTTTACTGCGACGGTCATCTAGTTCTTTGGTTTAAAAACTGGAAAACTGCTTCCTGAAATATGTACCTTATTAGAATCAGACCAGTGTTTTTTTTAGTATATAATAAACAGCAAAAAGGTTGTTATAAAACAAAGATGAATCTGTGCGTCATGCTGCTGCAAATGAAAATATATGAAAACGTTCTGTGTCTGCAGACTCATATAGGACTCAAAAGAAAAGTAACCTTTTGTGAAACACCTTAGTTAATGGAGACAATAATGTTAATAACAATGTTAATGACAGAAAAGCACATGCAATATAAGTTAAGTTTAAGGTAAATGGAGAATAACACTATAAAGCTGTAAAGACAAGACAGACCCAATGCGCAGTATCCCCCTGTTTTACAAACAGTTATCCTGGTCATCTTCCCAGAGGGCCTGGAGTCTATCTGGAGTGGCACAGGGTACTAGACACACTTAATTAAATGGCACAGGGGTGCTACGGATTAAATACACATACACCTGAGCACTATGAGTAATTTATAGATGCTATTTAGCCTAACTGCTTGTCTTTGGATTATGGAGGAAACCCAGAGTGCCTGCAGGAACCTCGCATGACATGGGGGCAAATAACAACCCACCGCTGTTATTAATTAAATGTAGGACCGAAATGAAGGGAAGGGATCCATAATAGGGTATCATCACAGCAACTTCCATGTATCTTAGTTGAAAGACCTGGCTCTCTTGGTATGGGACTGCATTCTTCAGGGAGAGTCTCCCCCTGAGGTTGAGGTTTCTTCAACAGTGATGGTGAACATTTGTCTCTGGCACCATTCAGGATTCCCTCGCGTGATTTGCTGATGTCCTGTGAGTGAGGCGGTCCTGGCAGATGGTTCGCATCAAAGTAATGCCCATCACTCCATTAGGTCACTAGAGGTCACCTGAGAATGAGGCCATTGTCATGTAGGAACCACCCATTCCCAGGGTAATCTTGGCTTTATTATCGTTTACGTTGCTCTCAAAATGGGTCTTAAACCGGGGTAGGAAATGCCCTCGATGCCACAGTAGAGCCTGCAAAATTTCTCATTCCTGCCCATAGACTTCCCCTGCCTGCTGATCAGCTGACCCATAGATGCCATTCTGCGATTGGCTCGTCATTAGAGATTCCAAATCAGACACACATACAGTGCAAATGCACTCCACTGATGAATGGCAGAATATGACCTCATTCTCACATCGTAGCATCGCAGTCCGTTCCTGCAAGATCTAATGAACAGAAACGGTGTCCCACATTTTAGTTTTTCCCCACTGTATGTGTACACTCAGATTCATGTTGTCAACCTTCCCTACTGCCCCCCCCCCCCCCCCCACAATCTGGTGATTATTTGGTAGCTTGCCAGATTATTTTCTTTGTAGAAGCTTCTCTCACTGTAAAAGGGACACTGCTGCATTACAACATACATCTATTCAGCGTTCTCTGAATGAGAAAACGGTATTCCTTACAACATACATCTATTCAGCACTCCCTGAATGTAAAGCATTTGTGAGCCATCTTTCGCCACATGGGAACTAGGACAAAATCTGGAAGGATCTGCATCTAGCTGAAGTCTACGGCCCGCCTTGCTAGAGAGAAATGGGGCTGAAGCTGGGCTGCAGTCGACTCTCTGATAGCATCTCTGTGTTTTTGGAGAAAGGTCACAAGCCCAAGCCAGTTTCATTAGTTATGAGTTTTATTTATGGGGTTTGTGGTCAAGGTCAGGGGAAGGTGATGAGTCCTCAAAGCGCCTTTGGCTTTGCTCTGACGGGGGCTTTAACCTGGCTGCCACCATTTATTTCACAGTCCTTAAATACCCCAAATGATTCAAATGGCGTGATGAAGAACACAAACCACTCTGCCCCACAAGACAAATCCTTCACTGCCTAAAGCTGCAGCGCTGAAGTTTATCTCTATCGGATCCTTCAACGCGCTCCTGCTGCTGCATTCTTCCAGCGGGAAGCCAAGCTGCCGTGTCCTGCACATCCGGAACGTTCTGCTTGCACCACTTTGCATCAGATCTGAGCGATGACCTGGACGCGTGGAGCCCAGGCATCATCATCATCCTCATCGCCGCGATATCTCTATCTGTGCAAACTGCCCATGTGCAGGAGCACAATTGTATCTCCAGAACAGCTCCTCTGTCTGATAAGAGCAATAAAACTGATGGGAAGCAGATGTGAAGAAGATTATAAAAACTCTTTGGTTTGTCTGTCAGGGGCCCAACAGGGGTGTTAAAATCTATAAGGTACGGACATGAGCCCCGCCAGCTTTGAAACAGAAAACCAAACGTGGTTTGCACTCATCTAGAGTGTGACCCCTCTTCTCCTTTTTGTTCATCTTTTGCCTTCGTTCTCATCTTATTTGCTTACCGTGCGGCTGAAAGTGTTCCCCGAGAGGTGTCACTTTTCCCCAGGATTCCTCACCCCGTCCTTTCTCTGCTACTTTCCCCCAAATTCCGCAAACCGTTCCGCACAAGTCAAGCAGCTTCTAAAAGACGCCACTGAAGCATGCGCGGAAAGGTTAATCTCGGTGTCGCTGTGCAGGAGATGAAAGACGCTGAAGTGTTGCTTGAAGGATAAGGTGACGGGGACTGTGTGCATTTCACCGGGCCTCTGCTTTTGCCCCAGGCCTCCCTTTCTTCCTGCCCAACCTGTACTCCTGCTCCTCAGGCGTGACAAGCTCAGATTCCACCATGCTGGCCTAGAATTATTAGTACTTTTACAAGCCAGGCGAACTCTAGGATGTTTTATGGCGTTTTATTTTTAGCAATTTCTCTGTTTATTGCATTAATTTCCTCTACTCTAGTACCAGGCCACTGGTAATTGGAAGCAGCAGGATATAAAGGCAAGTAACCTAGAACCAAGATGATGGTTTTTTTTTCTGGGCAGGAACCTGTACTGCCGAATGTATTTGTGTGAATGGCAGAGTCACACGTCGCTTTGAGTAATGTAGAAGTTGAGCCTTTCGATGAATAAACGGCTTTTCTAAGTGTTTGAGCGGTCATCCTTGCCAGCGTCTTTTCCCTGGAACTTGTGCAGCCGGTCGACCTGGTAGCCTGATTAAAACAGGCAGCAGTGTTGGGGAATATCGTGCCATTTTTGAATTACAGGGATGTAAGCTGGCACAGGGCAATCTAGCGTTCTTCAGCAAAAGTTTGTTTCCAGTGTGTATCCGGGAAATGTATATCACATACTGCAGAGTGGAAACATTCGTGCAAAAATATGGCAGTAATTAGTAACAACGGAGAGGGCAGACACTTGAAAGAGAGAATAAATGGCATTGTTAGTATGCAATATCTTGTGTTGGCGTGGTCCAACCCAAGGAAATGAATCACACATTGCCTTTGAATTGTCCAGTAATTGCTGTGCGACCGAAGCATTACACCTCAGACCAGATGCACACGAGGTCAAAAAAAAAATGTACAGACCAGTCTGATCCCCTTTCGCTCTCCATGCTCGGAGTTTTTTGAAGAATAACAAAATCTTTCTGGGATTTCTCCACTGACGTCACAGCAAATGCATAAGCTGTGAGGTCAACGCATGACATAATGCAGCAACGAAAGGAGACCTGTGTGATTAATCTGTGAAGTTGTTAGTTATAAACATGGAGAATAACTGCGAAGATGTGCATCAGATTTTGTACAACAACAAAGTGGAGGTGTTGAATGTGCAGAACATTCCCAACACCTTCACAAAAAACCGTACCAAACAAACATTTTAGGCCCCAAAAGTGGGCACTTATTTTCTAGGTCCTCGATGTACTTGCTCCACCGTTGATTCCACAGATTCAGCTTTGGAAGTTTTCTTTGACTGATGAGATGCGAGACCTCCTGGGAATGAAGCTGCAAAAAGGAGAAACTTTAAGGGATAAACGAGATGATCAATCACCCCTTAGCAAAATGTGAAACGAAGCCGGAGACGGACATCTACACAGTGACATATTAGAGCTGTGAATGAAGGCGTCTCGCAGGGAACATAAAGAAAGAATTACAGGCCTCGCCGGATTTCAAAACCACAGAGGCTGGACATCAGTACAGCAAGAGCTTCAGTGAAGGTAGAAAATGGAGACTGATTCAAACGGTGCTGCTTGCAACTGACCATTACTAGGGCCACAGATGAAGACATGTTTTGAGAGAGAGAGTCAGTAGGAAACCCCTGAAATTAACAGAACATAAGCTTCCACCACGGACAGCAATGATCCTTTAAGCAAACTAAAAGGCTCACTGGAGAAACCGTCCAGCACAAAGTCACAGGGGATTGATTGAAGGTAATTGAAGGACGAGCCCGCGATGACGTCAGAGCCAGGGAAAAGCGTTTCAGCATTGTGCTAGCTGATCTTCTCTAATTAAAGTTGTGTAGACAGACAGCTTCACCCTTTCAATCACCTTGCCATTGAGAAATTTCCCGGTGGATCTGCGTCTCAGTGAGGAAGTCCTGGTGCGGCTCCTTGGGAAAGAACGCCCACAGTATGACTGAAACAGCCCAGCTTCATCACGTGGCCCAAACACCGACACAGGATGCGCCTTTCTCATCGATTTGCCAAGAAGGTGTCCAAGATTTAAAAATGTCTGCGATAGTAATAAGAAAATGATGCATGCAGGCATGAAAAAATCCTCAACTGTCGAAGAAATACTGGTTTCTGTACTGTCTTTCATCTCGGAAAATAATTGTCTTTGTATTGTTTTTGTGTTTCTGTCATGACCAGTTATTCTACTTGTATTGAGCAGATAAAACATCAGCTTAAAGCAGAAGTAGTTCATTTTTCAGCTGTCCTTATAAATTTAGATTGTTTTACGGGTCTTAATGTAGATCATGGCGCTTAATCAAATACATGTAGGTTTAGTATATAGGTTTGCTGTAGATTGGATAGTCAGTGGGCCTTAGCAGCTGGTATTTTACAATAATCGCCGTAATTTCAGCTATACAGTATCCCATCTTTCTTTCACTTTTCAGCAGTGTTTGCACATTGACGCAACTCATTTTGTGAATCTCCTGTTCATGCCAGATGAGATACTGGCAATGGCTCTCTGCTCTTTATGTATCATATTTTAGAGCTGAAAGATAGATAGTTGATAGTTTCATGTCTGAATCTTACCATGGATGCCAATGAAAATACAACCACTTACAAAAAACACCCATTTATTTAAATGCCTTAGTTTTCTCTTGTTCCATCCTTGGGATCCTTAGTTCTGGAGCCCATGGAAACGTTCTACCTTCCTGTTTTGGTCGCGTTCCAGGGATGCTTTCTGGGAACCAGTTAACCAGCTGAAGTCGGAATACAGCTGCCGGTGACATTACCTTCCCCCACGGCCCACGGGCGATCCGGCTGCTGGGTCACGAACATTATCCTTGGCTGAGCTCGCGTCTTTTTGTTCCCAGCCTGTTTACGTCGTTTCCATGGCAGCTATCCATTTCAATTGATTCGTTTTCTGAATGAAATGCAATGAAACGCAATAACCAGACTGAAACGACCGGGTGGAAACAGAAGGACTGGAAGCGTGTGTGAAACACATTTATCTCCGGGTGCGTGTGCCTGCCGACGGCCGTGGGTTTGCTATCCAAGCAGCTCTTAAAAATTAGAATAAAGAAATTAAGTATGCTTGCAAGGTGAGGATGAAATGATTGGTCCTTTGGGGACACTAAGCGGTGCTCTGTCCTTCTGGGATGTATCTGTTTAATATCTCTGAATGGCCCTAATGGGTGGGAGATGTTTGCACGTAATTCAAGACGCATATATGCTGAAGGAATCTTCATTTTCCAGTCTCAAGCATGGAATAAAGCTTTATAGGATAATAAACAAACACCCACGGCTACACGTCCAGACGTGCACTTACACGCACATGCAGATGTACACTCTCACAGACATGCGCACAGACACGCAGACACGTGCAAAAGCACCCAGATGTGCAGTCTCGCAAACATGCGCACACACAAACACGCACACCCAAGTGTGCATGTACGCACACACATTCTCCGAGAGGTGCCGTCTCGCAGACACAGATGCGCACGGAGAACACCAGAAAATTGGCAATTTTACCCAGCTTCATCTGGCTCTGCATGTACACTAGCAGTTAGCTCGCTGGCTGTTTTTGAGTCAGGATGGAGGAGCAGTTATCAGAGGCACTTTGGATGACGGGTTCCAGCCTCCGAGCTGGACCCAGATCTGAAAGCAAAACCGCGACACAGAGCACCTCAGTTAGTTCCCGGGTAACACGTTCAGCACGCCTCTTGGTCCCTGCACGGATTCCTCTGCTTTCTTCCTAATCTAATTCTTCTCCCTTGGCTGCCCTGGTCTCTTATTGTGGATACCTCTTGTTATGCATAATGAAACAGGCATGTTGCTTTAGAAGCTGGAATGCCTTTCTGACACATTAGCTGATGGCCTTCAAGTGATACCAACTCGCAAGTAAAAGAACCACCGCAGCCTCCCAATAAAAGAGCAACCTCTCACTCGCTACATATTCAGCTTTTCGTCATTAATCTTATTTTTTTTTCCCTTTCTTTAAAAAAGTCCTTTTTACAGAGCAGGAAACTGCAGCCTTTGCAGTGGTGGTTTTGTTCACGTGCATCGCGTTGATACGTCTGCACGGTCCATGTGGCCCCCTGTAGTTACAGACTCCTCAAAGTGTGCACAAACTTGTATAAAAGTCATGAGCAGGCTAGGGAGAGGTCTTCTCACAGCGTAAATCACAGGGCTCTGGGTGTTTTTGTGGTTCTCCATCTTTTCTTCACTGGCTATGCCTCATATACCTGTTTTATGACCTGCTTACCCAAGGCGACCTTCTGCGTAACGAAAACCAGATATTTGGTTCCGCTGATCTGGCAGCAACTCGTGAAATCCTGCATCAGGCACCGAGAAGCCTTTTAAACCTCTCAAATCTGTTGTCTGTTCCCCTTTTAATTACGCTATATTAATCAGTCGAGATTTGTTTTGTATAGTTTCTTTCCACAAGAACGTACCATACATTTCCTATAGGGAATCAACATGAAAAGTTCTGCTTTTGTAGAGAAAACTTCCATTGACCTTTTATAACATGGGAGAATGGGTAACACGTAAAAATTACAAATCTTTAAACCAAATATAAATACGTGTGAAAGGCTGGTGATCATGGGTTAAAGCTGTCACTGTTTGGTCTGTTTTTAGTCAAGCCTCCAGGGCGGAGAGTGCATTCGAACCCTAAACAGGAGCAGGTAGATTGGTTTACAGATCAGAAGCTTGATATGCACTGCCTTCATTGGCTGTTTCTCTCTTTATAAAACTCACTGCAACAAGGAGGCAGGGCGTCTAGCCATTTCTGGCATGTGAGTTTCAGACATTAGATGGATCTGTACTGATACCAGACTGGCAAAATCTACAGGAACCTCAGTGAGTCACCCAAGAAAGTCATTTTTCAAATTGTCACAAATGCACAGAGCAGTTTACCGCAGCAACCACCATTCCATGCTAGCTATAAGCATTTTACAGTGCAAAGATGTAGCACTTACTTGTAATCATCACTAGCGTTTTGAGTAAGTAAGGTATGATTATCATTTTGAATTAAGTCTTTAATATGCAGGGTTGGGTAATTCAGGTCCAGAGAGTAAAAGTCCAGACCAAGATTTTGTTTCAACCAACCAGTTGAGCATAAAGAGTCACAGTTACACTGTACACAACTGGCTGGTTGAAACAAAATCCCAGTCTGGACTTTTACTCTCTGGACCTGAATTACCCAACTCTGTTAATACACAGTAGAATATTTTTCGTCCACGGTTTGAGTTTTCATATAAAAATGGTAATTTTTAACCCTGGACCTTTTCTGCACTTGATAAATGGAATATGTTCATTTGGTGTGACCTCTCATTTTGAGATTTTCATTCTTCTCAATGGCTCAGATAGGCTGATGAGTGATGTGTGTTGTGTTTTATATCAACCACAGCAGTTTTCATTCTATCCCCAGTTTCCAAGAACACAGTGCGTTCTGTTCGTTTAAACGATGTGGTCTTGATGGATTCTGTGGCAGCCTGAACGAAAGGGCACTCGACATGCGCCAGGGTTTCAGAGAGTGCGCCGATGATGGAAAGTCTTTTGTTGGTGAAGGTTTGAGCAGCAGAGCATGACCTGTGTCTGACTGCACGATCTGAGAGTTTCTGTCGCCTAAACTGTCGCTGGCCTTTTTAAAATGACCCTTAAACAGCTAGTGTTTCACTGTCAGTGACGTCCGAGTCCAACAAAATGGGAGACATTTCAGCAAAAACAAATGACTCTCGTTTTGAGTCAACATCTGGGAATCATGACCGAATCTGACATTCATTGTCCAGATTCGAAACTGGAATGTTCACTATATACATACGGCGTACTGCAAACAGTGCATGCATGCACGTGGTCATGTGCACGTGGACCACTGCTGATGACTTGTTTATTTAATGATTTTTTAAAAATCAGGCACTTTCAGAGAAAGACCTGTAAACACCATCTCTAGATGTTTACTAGAAGCTTTTTGTGAGCTATGCTTGAGTTCAGTCGCCTGAGTGCTTGGGGCTAGTCGAAGGCTTTGATACCACAACACCATGTCTGATCTGCCATTATGGAGGCAATTTGGTCTGGATACTAGGGTTCTGTTGTGTAATATGAGGCTGTGCTTATGCTATACAATCCCTTCAGGCCTGCTGGGTGCAGAGAGACCTGCAGGGGTCAGTGTTGCAACAGATATGAGAAGCATGGGAATATGCGTCGAAACCAAGGAAGAGCGACGGACCTTCTGACTTATAGATCTGACACTTTTGTGTAATAAGGATGAAACTGATTCTGACATTTGTTTTATCCGCCACAACCCAGTCTGATATTTCTTTCATGGTTTTGCGCTAATTAACCAAACAGTTGTAATTTGTGTTAATTTGATAAATGGATTTCATGTTCCCAGAGAGTTAATATAAAACACAGGTCAGTATTCTTTTAGAATAAGGCTGGAACCGCATGGTTTTTAATTCCCCCAATGCAAAGATGATGCTTGTTTCGCGTTATTTAATACACAGATTTGTACAGTCATTGTGGTTATGTTTTTAAAAACTCAGTAACAAAATGCTGGAAAGCATGAGAATTATTGCCTCACCATGAGAATTATGGGAACCATCTGTCTAATGCTTACGCAGCTTCAGTCAGATGCAGCAGCCTTACCCCGTTCCCAAATTTGAAAATAATCCATGTAAGACTGTGAACAGCTCCTTTACAAATCATCGATCCACCAGCATCAAAAATTAGCTCTCTGTTCTCCAAATGCTGGCTTACTTGCTCCCGATGCACATGCTTTATGAACAATACCATGCAGGGTCACATGGAGAAGAAAGGACAACACTGGACATGTGTTTTCCACTTCAACTTGGACACGGATTGGAAAGTTGCCGCTCCCCGTCTCAGCCCTCGCGGAGAGCCGCGTCCAGGCTGAGCACCTCCCAGCGCACGGCTCAGCCGCCGGGGTCATCCTAGGTGCACAGCCTGCCCGGGAAGCAGCCCCGCGTCTTCGCCTGTGTGGGACGCGACCGCACTCCCGCTTCCACACTCCCAGCGGTGTGCATGGTCTCGGCCCGCGATTGGGGTCTGCAGTTGGCTCCTCTCTGCGGGGGCCTGGCTTTCCCCTTCCGTCTCTCCATTCTGGCTGCAGGTGTGAGCTGCGGCTAACACCGCACAGGCCCAGCATGAATCACAACCAGGTGGCAGCGGGGTAACTGGGAGGGTCTTACAGCCTCTGATGGTGGGTAAACTACAGATTCTAAGGCTGTTTTGTCCTTCGGGGTGCTTCCTGGTGTGAGGCTCAGGTGATACAGGCTTCTGATCTCTTCAAGGAATTTCCTGGTATGTAGATCACATTGTATAGGCTTCACTGTCAGAAAAAAGTACCAATTTGTACCTTTGAGGAATCAATTACTTGTCACTGGGGCTATACCTTCAAGAGCCTGCCAATTGTATCTTAGCTGTAGGTACACATACTACAAATACCATAAAACACAAAGAACATTTTAAGTTTTGTTGTACCCAAATTTATATGCGTCTGTTCACTTGGTTAATGTGTACAGGTCTGGACTTGTAATAGATTTGTCTAATAATTTGGAAGCAAAACTAAGTGATAAGTTATTCAAAGTTTGTCTGAGGTTCTCCTAACAGCATATATAAACCACGCCACTGCAGACAAACTTGGAGAAGGTTCACTGCTAGATGCTCCAGTCTCTACACCAAGTCTACTGTCCCCTTTGAGCAGAGCTGCATTCTGCAGCCCCCCCCCCCCCCCAGGTCTTACTTCATGGCTCATTGCCACCTGAGGACCTCTCAGTATGACCTTTGACCCCTTCCTGCACCCCCTTGCCCCCAGGCCCTTGGTCCTCCTCCTTGGTAAGGCAGGCCCTTCTGACCACAGAGTCATACTTTCCTGGCTTCAGCAAATACTCTTGGCCTTGGCACCTGGAAAACTGAAGAGTTCTTTTGTTGCTTTTGAAGGGCAAGTATCTGTGGCTTGATAAGATCTTTGCTCCCCCTTGCACCATGTTTAGTCAACAGTAGGTCCTACCCTGCAGATTTTGTAAACAGATCCACTTTTCACTGCCATTCTCCCGTGCAGGGACAGGATAGAAGCCTCTGTTTCCAGGAGCTTCTGTTTCTCATTGTTCCCAATTCACTTTCAAGCTCCACAACACACACTTTCCATATTCTGTCTATGCTTTCCACTACTGAACTGTTGGTGAGTCTGATCTCCTGCAGGGGGCACTAACATGCAAACCCTACTGTCAGCTCCTCCATCCTTCCATCGTTGTGACAGGGATGTGACATGCCGCCCCCCCCCCCCCTGAATCGGGGGGCCGTGGGGCTCAGCAGCCCTGGGGTTTATTTGAGGTGAAGCAGTGTGTCATGCTGTTGGCGGTGCGGCCCGTGTAACCGGATCCAGATGTGCGGGACAGACGGGCGGCTTGGTGCGGCCGGCACGCCTCTCACATCTCCTGCTCTCAGACGGACCTGTCCAAGAACACTGAGGGCGTCCCGCTCTCCCCTCAGCTGCCGACCGGCCGCGCCTGGCTCACTCAAGATGTGGAGGAGCCTCATTCCTCCAGCAGCTGCTGCCAAACATGGCCACCTACAGGGCCGCGGACAGGTGGCTCCATCTCAAGGAGCAGTCCCCAAGGCATCCATAGCACTCAAGTCGTCGTGCCAGCACCTCGTCCCCCTGACAGAAATCCACGCGCACGTCATTTATTTTGGCCCCCAGGACAATGCTCACTGTCTGTGTGCGGCTCCGCTCACCTCCACGGCGCGTTCTTCCTCCAAAGCGGTAGCATTCATCAACCGTCAAAATGCGTTTTGCTCACAGGACATCACAGCTCCCAGATTCGCCGGGGTCAGACCAGTGCCTTTGGTCTGTCTATGACCCCAGAAGCACATTGTGCAAGCGATCCGTCCCCTGTGTTTATTCATTAAGAATGGCGTGACGCTAAGATTTTTTCCAGGATGACACTACCACTGAAATCATGATTAAAAAGGGTGTAGAGCTGTTGGAAAAACCCTTATTTTAAAAAGCAACGCCATTTTGGCCAGTTGCTCATTCACAACTTTCTTTAGTCTCGGTCGCGGTGATGACCGCATGAGAAACGTCACAGTCTTATCGTATTAATAAGGACGGAAAGATCCAAACTGAAGCTGTGGTGAGGAGCAGGCCGGGCCTGTCTGGCAGCTGAGGCCACACCTCATCCCGCGTCCGGACCGCTCGGTATTCAGCAGCGGCTCTTCATCTCGCGTCCGGACCGCTCGGTATTCAGCAGCGGCTCTTCTTCTCGCGTGTCCCATCGACGCCAGTTCCTGGAGATCTACGAGGGCTGCGTGCCATTTACTGGGAGCCCTGACGTTCCGGGGCTTTCCATCATGCACACCCAGTCCAGTTGTAACTGGCCGGAGTTCACAGACCCTCCCAGCCGTAAATCTCATTAGTGCTTGGCTTTGCATCAGCGCCACAGTTGAATGTCAGTTCAGTGGTTATCGAAGAAGAGGAATCTTTAATCCCAATGTCTCTCTCTGAGCTTTTCAGATGCTTCATAGCAGAGAACCGTAGAGTTCTTTCCAGAGGCTGAGGGTGTGGCTTCACTTGTATTTATGCAACCATACCAAAAATGATTCATCCATTTATCCAACTGTGTCTTAAAAGGTACAATTCACTACAGAGTACAGTCCCAGTGCCAAACAAAGGTACAAATTGGTACTCTTTGTGTACTATCTACTGGGCTGCTTATCCTCATTATGGTCAGGTAACTAAATCACACATCATACTCAAATAAAGTGTTTACATAAAAATGCAGTGATACATTATTATCCGTCAGTTTTCTTTGTGAAATATATATACCTTTCCGTATCCAAATTTCAGCCATTTTTACATGATGAAATTGTCCATACAGTTACCTTAGTGAGTGATGATCAGGGCATTGCTTTGCCTGTAGATAAAGATAAATGTAGAAACATGAAAAGATGGCATTGGATGTTGGATTTCCGTACTGCACTCAAGCAGCAAATACGCTGCTTTGGCTTGTATGTGTGGAGCACCTGTTAGGTGAACCTGTCCATCCTGGTAGTTCAAGCCTTCATCTGAGGCCTGCTTCTTCTCCTGAATTGTCTCGCTGGTTTCTTACTTCGCCTGGGAAGCCTTCAGCAGATGTGCTGCAGCTCTCTCAGTGTTTCCATCATGCTTCTGCATGGAAATGCCTGCCCCCCCCAGCCCCCCATGCAATGTTGCTAACAGCCGCCCTTGACTGGCCCCACATTCCTGCACCCCCAAACACAATCATCCTCTTTTTTCTTTCCATGCAGGATCTAAAGGTGCTTCTCAGTAAGCCCGTTGCTCCTCAACCGTTTGTTCCCCCATCTGCCCATGTGACCTCCGGCTCTCTCCTGAATGGTGGGAAATGTATGGCTCTTCTGAGACACGACCACCAATTGAGATAGTGGCAATAATGATGGCGGTGCCCCGCCCAACATCACGAGGGTGAAGTGACAGTGTGTGTCCCCGAGAGTGTCCAGAGAATGTCCCAAATGGCGTCCCCAAGAGCGTCCCAGAGAGCTCTACTGGCTTCTGAAGGACTATGGTGTCTAGCTACCCCATATCCATCTGTGTCAACTTAGGCTCGCTAAACTTCATGATGCCCTTGAGGAAGTAGGCTCCATAATTCATAAGCGTGTTGCTTATTCTTCAAAAGTCATGGTTTTTGTTATGTAATCATTAGTTGCATGTATTCCCAATGGATAGACATTAGTGTATGAATCACTTGACAGCATCTTCGCTGGTCTTCTCCTGTTTCCTAAGTCAACTATTCACGTTCGCGAAGGTTTGGAACAGAAGATCCCTGCACTTGTGAAAATTCGTGATTCATTCTTGGACTTAGTACCGGACACAAAGATGCACGGTGTGTCCAGGCCAAAATGCGCAGCTCCCAGTTGTTTTTTTTTTTTTTACTAAAAATAATTTTGAATATTAAAGGTATAACATGCACTTACACTATCAAATATTGTATGTCGTACGATTTTGTGTGATCCAAATCATTTTTAGAATTTTTGGCTGTGTCTTTGGCGAGTTTCTGTCATCTTTTGGCAAGTTCCAGAAATATTCCCATTGAATTGCTCATGGCCAACTCACTGAACTGAAACAGCAAATGTCAAAATTTGCGAATCTGAGGGGTACCGGTATTTTATATCCGGGAATTTTCCCAATAATCCACCAAAACAAAAATTTGTGTCAAAAATCGCTTCGTGAAAATTGTTTTCCTTGCCTGCTTGTAATATGAGCATGTATCCTGTAGACACGGTTCCACAGCAATAATATCTTGTTTATGTCATAATTGCTATATACCCACCTGAATTTTGCTAACCTTAACATATCATGGCAAGATACATGTTTGTAAGTGGATGAATTCATAGACAATTGCAGCAGGGGTATAGGAAATAAAATACAGCCCCTGTTCTTCAGATGAAAATGTTATTTGAGTATATTAAGTTCAATAAAATTAAATTGTATTGCAAAGTTAAATCTAAGTTGAATCTGTGGTTTGTGTTCATCATGTCAAAGTATAATAATAATTGAATTGCTTTCTCACCTTGCACCCCCTTGGAGAAAAGTCTAGAGTCAGCTATGGATGGATGCATGGATGGATGGATGCATGGATGGATGCATGGATGGATGGATGGTAAAACGTATGCGCCGTATAACACTTACTGGCTTCTAGTTGGAATTTTCTTTTGCTCTGTAATTACTACTAATGAAGTTCAGGTTTCGCTGCTCCTGTGTTGACAGTCCTGGTCCCTGGAATTACTGGCAGAGAACGAGGGTCCATTTAAAAAAAAACATTAAAAATTGAAACTAAGGTGACTTTTTACTTAGCTGGAAGTCATTAGGATGGAAATGATAAATTCCACTAAAATGGAGGTTGAGCCCAGAGTCGCCAGCGACAGCTGCTAATGTGAGCGCGCTGGGCTCCTCGTCTGGGATGATGGTCGTCCGCAGCCTTCGTCTTATTTCCCCTCTGGCCTGCTCTCAGCTTCCTGGGGTCATCCTGAGGAGAAGCACAGGTGCAATTCCCGCATCTTGCATGACCTCCCCCCTAATCCACGTCTGCCTGAAAGTGTCCCTGGGAGCAGGTTCAAAGCGGCGACCCCTCGCAACATGTGAGCGGGAACTTAATCTGTCACAGAGCTAAGACTGCAGACAATGATATGGAAGCGAAAGCTAATCTAAAAAGCATTCGTATAAGTAACATCCTAATGATTAAAGAAATTCTTCATTGTCCAAAGGGGAGCCATGAGTCGGAAATGACATTTCCTTATCCTGCGAGATGGGAAGAGCTTCGCGTTTATAAAGCTTGAGTAATTTGGACAGTGAGCATACTTTAACTTAACTGGAACCAGATGCTGGTTGCCAGATCAAAACCATACACTTAGTATTTTGTAATGTGTGAAAATGAGTGATTATATTTTGATATTTTTGTAAGACAGTATAATGGGAGGAAGCGCAGGAATCGAGCGAAAGCAGCTGCGTAATCTGATGATAATAAGCGAGTTAAAATGAGCTTTTTCTTCTTTCCACTGGAGCCACACATCCTTGTGAAAATCGTGGGTCAAGATCAGAACAGCACGCTAAGGCCACCGCTCAACACTTTACGCTGGGTGCAGACCTTTTTTCTACCGGCAGAATCAGCATAAATTGTGTGTTTTTTTTATGTCCTCTCTTAAAAGTCTCACTTTCATAAAGTAGTTGATATCATTTTGCACATAGCCTTTGGATTACACAC
>JABFEB020000102.1:1420007-1441901 GCA_019775895.2 Stomatorhinus ivindoensis
AAAAATCTTTTACTTCGTTTTACCAAAATTCAAGGCCCCCGCCTCACTGAACTCAAGGACTTTGAATGACATGTTCAAAGCGTCATGAAGATTGACCCTCCTGATATCAGTGGAGCGGTTTCTGACAGACTCTGGTGTTTTCACACTTTCCCTGCTTCCTGGACACCAAGCCGCTGCCCCTGGGACCAAACACCTTTCTGCAGAATCTGGGCTGCCCTGCATCCACACCTTCCTGATGTTATGGACTTCTATGTCCTATTCCACTGCCAATGGAGCCTCTTCCTAGAATCCACTGCATTTCTGAAGCAGAACTGCTTTGTGCCCTCAAGGAAGGATCTTCTGCTGTGACTGACTGGAAACAATGAGAATCCAGGCAACTCCGACCTGCACCAGGGGGTCCGTGCGAGTCCCTGTACAAGCACATCACTGCCACAGTGCATCAATTCAGCGCTGTTCTCTCTTACTCCCCCCAATGCTCAGCGCTGTTACTTCTCCCTCCCCCTGATGTCCCCTTTACCCCCCNNNACCTGTGAAAAACATTCACACCGATGGAGTGATTCTTATGTGCAGCTTAACACACACACACATATATATATATATATATATATAGAGAGAGAGAGAGAGAGAGAGAGAGAGAGAGGTTTTGTGCGTCACTAAGCCGCTGTGCGGGGGAGGGGGTCCCACCTGGTTATCAGGAAGCTCTGGAGGAAGCCATCCCCTCTGAGCTAGTCCCCCTCCCCCTACACTGGGGGGCACAGAGCAAGGTGTACCATTGTGAAGAACAAAAGCAGGAGGGAGATGGTGGCCTTGATCTAGAGATCACCTGAGAGGAGCGAACGTCACATTCGGCCAGATGAAAAAGGCCATTGATTCGGGCCGCCTCCCTCTGAAGGTGTGGAGGAACCCCCATCTTTCAGAGGTCAGGAGGTCACTGACTCATAGCACGAGGAAAAGAGCAGTACCAATCACAGGAGATCAAGGAGAGAGCACGTCCTTTTCCGGCCACTATCCGGGCGGATGCCCCTAGTTTTCCACTGAGATTTCATTCCGTGTTCCTCTGCCCACTGGAGCTGGGACGTTGCAGCTGCATTCATGCTCTCCACGAGGGCCATGCATCTGACTTACATCTCCGATTGTGAAATCGATTATTTTTCTAATAATAAGCCCAGAGAAAATTGAAGCTTGCCGCAGCTAGCATAACAAAGCCTGGCACACACGCACACATACAGGACACATCTATTAGGAATCATAACTCATAAACATGTTTTTGGCTGGCTGCCGTCCCGCGTCCTCCGTTTTTATTGGGAGGGGGGTCTAAGTGCGGCCCCCAGTGCTGGAGAATGCAGTCAGAAGCTTTGCTCTCAAGGCTGAAACTCAAGGTTGCAAACGGCAGAGAGCGTCTCCCCCCGAAAGGGGAGGAGATGGATTTAGCGGGAATGCCACAAACAAAGGCACTGCACGCCACACACTGTGCATTTTAACAAATACTTAGTTATTTTTTAGAAAAAAAAAATAAACTGTTTCAGGGGTGTACAATTCTGTCAGCTGGCATTTGGTTGGAGGTTAGTTTCTTTCAGTTTCCAGTTCAGCCAGAAGTCAAGGCCTGTCAGCCAGAAGTTCAGTCTCCGAACGGGCCTCGTCGTTGTTTTTTGCCTGCATCTTAACCTAAACTGATCCAGTGAAGAAGCCAGCTTTGAAAATTGCTGAAATTGTTGCTCTGGGTAAAAAGTTCAATTCAGGCAAAAGGTACCGATAGCAGAAAATACTCTGCATACCTCACTCTTTGTTTCTGTGAAGAGTGCTTTCTTCACAATTCGAGTTTGTGTGACATCGTGTCACTAAGCACAGATGTTGCAGAACAGCATATGACCTTATCTGTCATCTTATAATCTTGGTCTTATTATCACAATTACATAAAGCTTTTCTATCCACATGGCAAATAAATGGCCTCCTTGCTGTTGCTAAAGTAAACACTGGGTAAGTATTCATTCAGTCAGGCCTTGCCACAGCATTCCTGCGTCAGGCCATGGCGAGTTTTAGGGAGTAGCTGTCATTTAGCTGGAGTTTCCAAACCGCCGTGTAGTGTTGAGACACAGACCTGTGGAGGCGTCGCTCTGAGGTTCATAGGACCCTTGAGACTAAGGTGACCCTTCCGCCTGAGACCATCTGCGCTCCTCCAAGCCACAGAAGAACTCGAATACACATCCTTAAGAGCTAGCTGGCAAGTTCTTGACCAGCACATTGTTGGATGAACTCAAGAGGTCAGGTTAGTGTTATTATGGGTGAATACCTCACCATGAACTCATTCATAATGTCAACCAGTTTACCTCAGAAGAGGTTGCTGGGAAGGGAGAATGAGTTTTAATTCTTGTTCTTATTCCAGATAGTCCACCATGGCGTCAGAGATGGACTGATGTTGCAGTTAAAGATCAGGACAAACCTCACAGATATTAGTCAAGAGTCAGTGTGTACTATATGAAGACTTAAAAGATCTGTTATATTCAGGTTAGTGCCAGTCAACACATTAGGCCATACCTAGGGCTCCATCTTCTGAGGGGGCGCTGACTTAGCAAGCCAATTTCACTTTGTCTCTGATGTTCCTTGATGCCGGGGGGACTCCAGTGGTGAAACTTTCCTAGGACTTCTGACCTGCGCTGCTTCAGGTCATGCTAACTTGTTAACAGCAAATGGACTACGACTAGAAGAAGCACATGTGTCATCGATCTTCAGAGTCACATTATTAGTCATTCATATGGTCAAATGGCACAATAATGGGCATCTTCTCGAAGCATGACTGCAGTTACAGATGTCTTCCAAGAGGGACCAGCATTGAGGTCACTTTGATGGACATGATCTGCCATTCATGGCTGTCCAGCATGTGGAGTCGTTCTGTGCTAAATTGTCTCCCATCTTCCCGACTCCCACCATCTTGGCAAACTACTGACCCCTCAAAGCATGTGCAGCCTCAATTCATCTCAAAGACTGACAGGAAATGAAATTCCCGTAAGCCATTGTCAACGGCCACAGAACCCGCACATTGTTTCATTTGCTAGAGACATTCTTCCAAGTAAACAATTATCCTTGTTTACTGATCTGATTCATCAGCATCTCGGTACGAGCTCATGAGCACAGATTCACATGTTTCATTCAGATCTTTTGTAGATACAGTGGGGCTTTTCAGCAGACCTGAATTATCTCTCACACTGATTTTAAGCTGCTTAATATTACAGCTTCCATCCAACACATCAGGCCTATTTTGCTGCAATTTCCTGAACCCAGTGGCTCCTTCAAAGTTGTCAACAGGAAGTTTGGAATTTCAAGACCTCCTTATTCTTCTGCATTGGTTCTGGCCTTCAGATCTGTGGAATTGTCACCTCTACATTCTAGATTTCGAGGCCCATTATTCACACACACACACACACACAGTCATGTAGTCATGTCTTTTTGGGGACCTCATAAATTTTTATGGGAAAAGTGCTATTGCTAAGTATGACAACCTTAACCTCTATCCAGCCCTAACCATAACTGTTACGATGCGGGATTGTCGGGCAGGCAAGCAGGCACGAGAGTCAGGGATGAGGGCAAGAAACAGGGTTTATTTCCGACAGACGCGGGACACGACAGCACTTCCAAGTAACGCTAATGACCGACCTGGGGAGACTGACTTAGACGCAGACTAAATACGGGGATGAGGAGCGGAGACAGGAGGGATGAAGGGATGAGGGACACAAACAGGAGGCCAGACAGGAAAGGACAGGGGAGAAAGGGGAGCCAGAGGGACCCAAGACAGGCGACGGGCGGCGGCCAGAGGGGCCATGGGCGAAGGAGAGGAGGGAGCAGGAGGGGACCACAAGGGGGACACGGAGACAGGACAAGGGACACATGAAGGAGCCGAGGAGGAAGCAGGAGGGGGCACCAGGGGAGATGAGGAGGGAGCCGGAGGGGAAGCCGAGGAAGGGAAGGAGGGAGGGGAAGCCGCGGCCAGCGACGGCACAGGCAGAGCCGGCAAGGGCGCAGCCGACTGAAGCGCTGCAGGAGGGGGAGCTGCAGGCGACCGAGGACCCGGAGCCCCTGGAATCGCAGGCAACCCCTGAGTCCCAGCCAGGACAAGCAAGGGCGGGCCAGGGGGCTGGGCGGGCGGGACCCGAACCCCACATCTGTGCCCCCTCCCCTTGTGGGACACAGACAGGTGGGGTCGTCGTCAGTGCGGCCCTGGCAGGAGTTTAGGTGTACCCAGTAGGGATTTCCCCGAGGGGTCCCACTCGAGCTCCTCCTCCAAGGAGGAGGGAGCGGAGGCGATGTTGTTTGGGACCTCCTCGGGGTGTGGGGCCAGGGCCAGGCAGGTTGGAGTCGCAGGGGCAGGAGCAGAAGTTATAGGGGCAAGAGTAGAAGTCACTGGGGCAGGAATCTCAGGAGCTAGAGGCCGCGGGAGGAGCAGCTGCTGCTGCAGGCTGGGCAGCCGACGGGGAGGAGGCTGCAGGCGGCGCAGCCGGAGAAGGAGGCGGGCGGCGCTTCAGGAACCTCGGGAGCGGAGGCGGGCAGTGCTTCAGGAGCCTTGAGAGGGGAGGCGGGCGGCTCCTCCAAAATGGCCTCCAGGGTCGGTGCCGCGGATGTCGGCGCTGCCCCTTTAAAAGCTGTGGGGACCTGGGGAATTGAGTCCTACACGTCCCTAATCCCCCCAGTGCCTAGGCGTGTCTCCCGGTAAAAGTACCTCTCCAAAGGAGGCAGCTCAGTCGCCCTGGCAGCGCGCACTTGAAGGCGGGTTGCAGCAGGGATGTCCACGGCAATTGGGGATACCCCCAATCACCTGCAGAGAGCCTAGCCGGAGAGAGAGATGCAAGCAGACGGTCGTCCTCTGACAATCTTCCCCTTACGCCTCCTCTTCTTTCTCCAGAATGTGGCGCTGGTCGGCGGTTGGACCGCTTCCATGGGGACGGATGGCGGGTTTACCAGGGAGAGAGCGAACGGTTGGAGCCGCCTCTCCGTTACTCTCTCAACCAGCAGCCAGAGATTTTCGCGTACTTTCCACATTGGGCACGCATTTCCGGGTGGGGTGATCCCACTGAGCAGATCCCCTCTCTGGCTGGCTAACTCCTGGGCTACGGGGTCCTCCTGGACCTCCAGCAGATTCAGCCAATAAATTACCTCTTGTAGCAAACCGATTCTCTGGTCGACGGCATGCTGTAGAAAGTTGTCTTCACGGAGGCTGGTCATTCTGTTACGATGCGGGATTTTCGGGCAGGCAAGCAGGCACGGGAGTCAGGGATGAGGGGACACGACAGTACTTCAATGACCGAGAAACTGACTTAGACGCAGACTAAACACAAAAGACAAGCAGGAACTGATAGATAACAGGTGATCACAATCAGGAATTGACACGAGGTAATGAGGGGGGGCGTGGCACACACGAGGCTCGGAAGGGTGGATCATGACAATAACCATAAGTAACCAAACAAAATACAAGAGTTTTTGCATTTTTAGTTTTTTCATTGCAGTCACAGATTTTTATTAAATAGAGTTTTCCCCTATGGGGACCAAGAAAAAAATTCAATTGGTCTCCACAATGTAAGGCATACTTGGACCACACACAAACAGGTTTGTAATCTTTGTGGGGACTCTTCAGTTATTTCTATATGGAAAACTCCAGTCCCAACATAAAAGACTATGGAGATTTTTAGTTTTTTGATTGCATTCACATATTTTTGTGCTGACCTGAAAAATGGTCCCATAACAACAAAAAAACAGGTTATTACTACATTGGGAGGGACATTTAGTATATATATATATATATATATTCATGCAGGTATTTTTAGCAGCGGCATTTGCTACTCTGAGATTATAGTTACATCAGCTGGCATTCACTCAGACATTTGTTCCACCTCCGAGTGATTTTGTGGGCTACTGTCATGTCTATCTCTAGGGAGCCCCACACCTGTAAAAATATGAGGGGTGTGTAATCTTTCAGACGTCTGGAATCCGCATACGACTGAGGAGACACCGCAGCTAGCCATGGCTAAGAGATCACCATGGAGACACACCCCTTGCACACCTACAGTCCCAAGCCCCAACAAGCTGGTGCATTACGATTACGCCGGGGGGGGGAGAATCTGTGGCTGGAGTGTGCCGAGGGTGTGACCGCGACCGCAGGGTGGGCAGCCGCCAGCAGCCTGTGCTACTTGCCTAACAGCGGAAGGTGATATATGAAATCGCCATGTTGGTTGCTCAAAAGGCCTTGGCAGGAAACTCGCACATGTTTCTGAGAAAAATCAACGTATGGATGTTGCCAGCTTTCTGGATGAGCCCAGGGCAGCTAAAGTGCTTTTTCCTTTAACTAAAATCAAATTCCAGTGAGGAACGGTCAATGGCTGATGAACCAATTAGCTAAACAGCATTTTATGCTGCTGACGGTTCAGCTAAACTGCGCACGTGTTATCTTGGCTTAATGACTAAGGATTGAAGCACTAGCTGCTTAATCACATTGTACATCCGACACCACAAAGAGCCAGAAAAGGACAGCCATGTAAATTTTTAAGGTGTTACATGAAAGTCTGAGCCTGACAACAAACCAGATGTGGAAACGTCATTTTACAGTGATATGTGACAATAGCATGACTTCACCTGCACTGGAGTTATTAATAGGAAACTCATCTCCTGGGGGGTTAAAAAATCACACAGGAATGTTTGTCTCCCCGAGCCTCCCAGACAGAATTAGAAACCCACGCGAATGACACAAGAGCAGATACCCGGAGGCTTCCGGAAGCAGGTGAGGGCATGCCTCGCGCCTGGGCGTGTTCGGCCTGCTCTCCGGGAAAGAAGCTCCGCCCCAGCACTCCCAGACAGCCCAACCAGGAAGAGCACTGCGAATCAGAGGTGTAGGCGTGTGGGAGCGCCCACATCTTCTTTCCTGGGCATTACTAACTCTTACAGTAGCGTGTTTACTGGGCATTACTAACTCTTACAGTAGCGTGTGCGTGTATGTTTGTGTTTTTGAGTGAGCTCGTGTACCGCGTTCGGTTGCAGAAAAGCCAGCAGATGGAATCCTCAAAATAGCCCAGCGAAACTAGTCCCGTTAGTGCTAACTAAGTCATGCAATCCCGGCCGCACGAGGCTCTTGCTCGCCGTCCAGCTCAAGAAGGCAGCGTCACCTCCCCCGTCGCTCTCCCCAAGCGCCACGTCACGCCGCCGCGGCCAGCGGGGAGGTATGACACAAGCAGAGTCCCACGCTGGCCAGGTCCACGCGGCTGTGGGTGCCACTAGCACGCAATGACACGGCACATGGGTGCTAACAGTTGGACGTCCTCCTTCTCGCCGCCAACGTCTGGCTGCTTCCCCGGCGATGGAGTCACTCACACACAGGAAGGGTGGGCGGTGGGTCCAGGCGGAGCCCCCGCGTTACCAGGCTGCAGCCATTTCTGTATGTGTCACCTCTAAAAAAGTGGTCATACGTGAAGCTGCCGTCATGCAGAGGCTGCTCGAGGGAAGCAGATATGAGCTGTATGAGAGTCAGCATTAGATTAGATTAAATTGGATTCAACTTTATTGTCATCGTGCTGAGTACAGGTACAGAGCCATTACAGTATGCTGCTATAATAAAGAATCTATTCATGGCTGTATCTGTGTAATAAATTTAATGGAAAAGGTATATATTTCACAGCCAATGCTGACTGTCTGTTAGATGGCAGAGGTCCAGGGCTGTCGGATGTGGTCTGTTTGAGTGTCTTTCTAAAGTTGGCCTCTCTTGGCAGGTATGACAGGAATGTGTGAGTGAATAAATGATTATGTCTTGGAAGGACTAGCATCTCAGTCTTTCCAGAGGTATTTGTAAAGTCCCTGTGTTTCACAACAGCGGCATGACCGCAGAGTTTGTTGAGCAACGTTTCTGAACGCCCGTGGCACACACAGCCAGAGCATCTCCTGTTGGTCGTGTGTTAAGGACGCATGGCCAGCACTCAGGGCCTTGCACCGCCTGCCTGCAGCTCCACTCACATGTGATAAGGTGTTAGAACCCAAATATAGCAGTTATTCCATCTCAGCAATGCATTCTGCACCTTCAGAATTAGCCTCTCTCGATCAGACAAATAGAGAGACAGTCAGAGAAACACTCAGACACAGATAGACAGTCACACAGAGAGACACACAGAGACAGACAGATAGTCAGGGAGACACAAAGACCGAAAAACAGACACCCAGAGAGACAGAGACAGACACACTGAGACATACGGACAGTCAGATGGACCAGCAAGACCGAAAGACAGAGAGAGAGGCTCACACACATGCAGGATTTACTTCCAACCCCCCTCTGAGTCACAGCTGAGTCCTGCACCCTTCACATGTGATATATGAGTCACTTACACCTTAGAAGGACTGACTGCTAGAGCCTCCGTCTGTGGTCAAGGTGTCCATATCCATTTATCCCTGTGTCCAGCTTTCTCATGAAGGAGTTTCTTGGGAGTCTACTTTGGTTATCTTGGTACTGTCTGGTATATAGAAAGGATCCTAAACAATCACCAGCATGGTCACTGCAGTTTCATGCCTCCTTAAAACACTAAATACACCAGGGAGTTCTAGAGCTTTCTTAGGAAACCCGCAGATTTTTTTGAAGCTATTCCCCTTTTCACCAAAGTAGCCATTGTGTTGCCTTCCAGTATAATAAAGGTAACAGAGTGAGATGCTATCGAGAAAAAGGTCCTATTTGAGTATGACAAAGTAGGGAGATGAGAAGAGGTTTTAAATCAATGGACACTTATCAGAGTATGTTCACACAACTGGGTGGATGATCTCAAACATCTGCACCCACTTAGGCCAGAAGCTTCTGCACTGTAATCATGCACAATTTATCGACTGCTCTATCAAAATGTCTATTAAGACTTCATAAATATTTTGAGTGACCAAAAAAAAAATCAGTGAAGCTCAGGTCACCTGACGCACAATGACATCATGGTGGAACATGTGACACTGAAGCCGATTGGCTGCCGGGCTGCCTGGCTCGTGTCCCGCCTCAGTGCCCTGACGCCAATCTCTGTGTCTAGACTTCGCCAGGGCAGCTGTAGTGTCAAAGCTTGTTACGAAAGGCCGCGCCGGGAGGCATCATAAAATCGTGGCGAGATGCCCCAGTGACTCACCGCGCGCGTGTGTGTATGCTTGCGTTGTGTGTGTGTCTGTGTGTGTGAGGAAAACATCAAAAAAGCATCTCTGCTAATAAAGCTCCAGTTGACACGCTCTGCAACCAGAGGCAGTCCAGCATTTGCATTTAACTGGCTGGCCCCCTCATGTACACGACTTTTCAGTCATTTTCAATAAAGCACCCAGTGTGTCATTAGTGACTAAAGGTTTCAGATTCTGTGTTTAATCATGCTTCATCATCCACCTTTAAATTACGTGTCATGCATCCTTCTTAAATCATCTCAGCATCTTCATAGCATAGACACGTGGAATATACACTGGCATGCTCGTGAACGCACCAGTGGGTCCTAACGCAGTCATCGCCCATTGCTTCCTTCTGTGATCTGTGATCATGTGACCAGGCCTCAGCCGTTGCCTCTAATACACACAAAATCATATAGCCAATCCCGTTGTGCCATAATCCCCTGTTTGGGGGCCGCATCTGTGAGCCCCTGCTTGTGAGCCCCACTGGATCAGAGCGGCCGCCAGCTGAGAGGGATACCCGCCTCGCTGACTCAGTCGGCAGTTGGCGTCGTCAGCACTGTGGCAACGCGGCTCTGGGGGCCAGCTAATGCCCTCCATGCAGACACATCCCCCGCACACCTGGGCATGCTGTGAGGCATAATGCCTGCTGTCTGCTCGCTGGCCTACAGGGGGCGCCAGCGGGACCTGGCCGCTGCCCGTCGTGCGTGTTTCCTAGTGTCAGAGCCGGAGGCTAGGGATGCGTCAGCAGCAGCATCACACACAGCTTCTGGAGGTGGTTCCCAAACATGGCACATACCTCAATTTCAGCGTAGGTGTTCAAGCGACGTCCACAAATGAACGGCGCTGTACGGCGTCCAGGGGGCCGTGCCGAAATAGGCTTTTCTTTTTGTTATGTAATAGATCACAGGAAAAAAGCAGCCAATCGCAGCTCATCCATTCAAGAGGCCTGGAGACCTGACTCTCTATACAAGTCCCCAAAGGCAGGCTGACCCACAGCTTACCTGATGTTTCTCAGGTCAGGGAAGGAGCACAAGAATCGCAGGGGTTTGGGAGGCGAGGATGTGACTTTATGGATGCTAAACAGGTCTCAGAGAATCATTCTCCAAGCTGCTGTAGATCTTTTCAGGAAAACATATGATGAAATACTAAAAAAATATCCGTGGACTATTGGTTCTGTTTTATTACTTTTTTATGCAGCACTTCTCTGGAGTGACCTGGGAGCCCCGAATGCAGTGGGCAGAACTGGATGTGAGCAGGAAAAGCTCGCAGCCCTCAGAGCAAGGATGCGGGGGCAGGGGTTGCACATGTAGCTGGACTATCAGCTGCTGGAAGGGTCTCTACTGTTGCGGCCAGTGCTCTGAAAAACAGCCCTGACATCCCGAAAACAGTGAGGGGAGAAGCATACCATGTGGCCACAGCGGCGTGACAGTCTTTAATTAGTTTGGGGTGGGAATGACTCTTGGTATTTGTGTGCTGAAGAGGTGGGGAGGTGTTTCTCTCAAAGCGTTTCCACTGGGGAGCACATGGTGGAGAGATGCTTGGAGAGATGGACTCCTCAATGAGAGCTGAGCACTGACCCTGAAGCAACCAGGGACGCCAAGAAGCTTATCGCTGCAGCCATGCATACAATGTTGAGTAGGGAGCAGGGTGGGTGGTTTTTATAACGATGGGCTTGGTATCATCTGATACCCTAACCCTGATTATAAGCCCCTCCTACCCCTCGTGATAAACCCCTCCCACTCAACATTGACCCTACCACTCGACATTGCCGCACCCACTCAAAATTGCCCCTCCTACTCAACTATGCCCCTCCCACTCAACATTGCCGCACCCACTCAAAATTGCCCCTCCTACTCAACTTTGCCCCTCCCACTCGACATTGCCGCACCCACTCAAAATTGCCCCTCCTACTCGACTTTGCCCCTCCCACTCGACATTGCCGCCCGCACCCACTCAAAATTGCCCCTCCCACTCAACTTTGCCCCTCCCACTCAACATTGCCGCACCCGCTCAAAATTGCCCCTCCTACTTGACGTTGCTCCTCCCACTCGACATTGCTCCTCCCACTCGATACTCAGCTCAAGATATATACTTGAGGAGGCCTGCATACTCTACTCTGTGAATTGGTGCTCCTCTAGATGCACATACGATGGATTAGGACTTTCTGTTACCATTCCAATATGGCCCAGAACCTCAGTACTACTACTTTAGTGGATATGTGATGCTAAACATACTGAACATGCTATGTTATACCTAATGTACCAAAGTTTTCTCCACACATTACCTTCTCATTGCATCATCTCCAAGGTATTTTTCAGCATACCACATGCTTACCATAACCCTGTCCCAGAAGAAAAAGAAGTATGGATGTATTACCTGACATTATAGCCTCATCCAGAAAAAGACCACCCAGCAATATAGCAGAATTCCAATCCTCTGGCTGAGAGTTGTGTGCGCTTACTTATTGTTACCTTTTAGATGATATTATTCAATATGAGTCGTTTAATGTACCCACTGATAAGGACAACCATCAGAAGCATCATTCAGCTGAAGCTCCTCAAGCAAAAAGGATTTTCTTGGAATTGCATAAGTTAAACAAAAAAAAACTCAGGATTCCCAAATCATTCAACACAGGTTTTCCTATAACAGCTTGTACTAAGTATTAAGCACAGTGCAAACCCTCCCTCAAGCTGCTGTACTGAATATTCATTAGCTTGACCGCATAATGTTTTAAGCAGTTCCTTTACGGATATTTTCAGGGCAATCCTCAGGTCTCCTAGGCAACCAGGAAGCACTTGTATTGTGATTAGACTCTGCAAGATTCCAGTGATCTTCACAGGCCTGACCTTTATCTGCTAGAATGTAAATATATTCTGAAATGCATATAATGTGATATATTGCACCATTGTTGCAAAAGAAAGGCACCAGTTCATTGAAGAAACCAACTAGAGGAAATCTGTTTCATACTCTTCCCTTCTAGAATGTCTCATGAAGGTTCAAATATGTTTGGATCTGACGATTAGGGAAGTAGTCTGATTTCATTCTGGTGTTCTTATTTGTTGACGTAGATCGTCTGCCATATGTCGTCGTGATAATGAGTTGCTTCCCCATTTTGTGGTTTTTATGACTAATGTGGTCAATGGCTCTTTGGCCTCTTAGACCTCAGGTAGCTGCCTCATGTTGATTTGAAAGCTCACATATGCAAGTTCTGATTGCCAGACCTCCTTCACAGCTGACACACATGGGCTTACAGCTAACTGACATTGAGGCTAACATGACTCACCTTGGTAGCTGTTTGAAGTTAAGCTTCTGCTTCATCAGATGCTTCTGTGCTTTTGTCCATCTGTATTTTTCAGTTATATCAGCTGCCAATATGAATCCTTACATAAAAAAAACCTTTTGCTTTTACTACAGTATCAAAATATATATCATTCAGATCTTCTGAATCTGCTTCTGAATGCTGAATAGTTTTTTTTTTCCACAAAACAGGCTTTAGAAAGGTCTCGATATACAGAAACTTTGCCTAATTTAGTGCCAGACAAGAAATACAGATGGTTAATGCAGCTTGTCACTAAAACTATGGTGGATATTTAACAGAAGCCAGTGTGAGAACCTTCTGGACCATGGTGTCCCCTGCTCTGTTGCCTTGATCAGGAGATCAGTGCCTCGGCCTGAGTTGCTCCAGTGTTCGGCAGGTAGTTTCCTCGTACTTTGACCACTTGCAGTTTAACCATTTATGTAACACAAACTTCAGTTGGACTGAGAGCAAATTACATCACGGACAGGGCTAACCTCTCTGCATGAGTGATATTTCTGTTAATTGTGCACGTTTGTCCTTCTGTGCCTCTGGGCCACCTCTGATGGTGGCACTTCCAAACCTGCTGGAGAGTTCTGGCTTTCCTAATGACTCACCACGAAGCGCTGAAGAGGAGCCTGAAAGCTCCTGAGACAAGGGTGGTGTCGCCCCACCCCTCCCAACCAAGCCATCGGTTTCTAGCATGTTTAGCCCACTGCCACGACCCGGCAGGAGCGATTTGTTGATGTGCGAGAGATAAGTGGTCTTTAGTCGAGTGGAAGTTCACCATGGAGCGAGGCGTCCGGGCGCAAAGATGACCTGAGTGATGTGGAGAACGTCCGGAACGTATCGATTTCGGCTGCAACAGACCTGTGTATTGTAACTCCAGAGATGAGCATGAACTCCACAATTAAACTTTGACATCAAATGTCATCTATGTGAAACAAGCGTGTCTATGACATGAGAAACACATGGATAGGCAGGTAGGCCCACAAGGATTCAGTTACAAGAAGAAGCTCGCTCAGTGCACGCACAGAATTGCCACCTGGCAGTTATTTTTACCGGGGCTGCTGGGAAGTCTCGAGGGCCTTCATATTTCCTTCACAATTAACCATGCAGACTCTGAGAAGACAAAAACATGCTTTCGTGATTTTAAATGGATGCCCCCCTCCAAGTTTGGCATTCATCGGCCTACAGGGGGCGCCAGTAGGGTCCTGGCAGCAGCCCTTCGTACATCTTTTGTACTGTCAGAGCCAGAGGCCTAGGGATGCACCGAAAGTAGGGTTTTAGAGAGTAACGGCCAAGATCGTCGATGAGTGTAATTTGCAAGTACAGTGGCAGACTGGATCAGTGAGGCCACACCCTGTGCCCGGTATGTCAGCAAATGGGATGGCATAAGCCCAGCCGCCGCCTTCGCTGCTTCTCTGAGGCTCCCATGTGGACATATTTGGAGCTGCTCAGCTCTGAAGTCAGCGTAGCTTCACACAGCAGCACCACACCGCTCCGGTCCACACACCCCACATGCTCTTTCTCCGAATCCCACCCCCGAGAGCCCAGCGCTCCCCCCTCACTCGCAGCTGCCCACCACAAGCCAGTGAGATGGTGCATAACAAGGAGCAGAAAATAAATTCATTATCAGGCTGCCCCCAAAAGGTTACCCTACGCTCATATCCTCCCATTCACTTCCTACCCTCCGCACGCATGCGGCTACACGTGGACGAGGAGCCTGCACCTCCTTCTGCCACGAGGGTGACCTCCACCCGAAGTGCATTCTGTCGGGGAACAAGGCAGATGTGGGCGGTGGGCCCGTGTATGCAGCATCTCCGAGTGATTCTGCCGGGCGAGGAGTGCTGTAATGAGGCGCCTGGGGGCGGCGGCTGGGGGCTAGCGGTTGGCTTGTCATAGGAGAGGTCTGAGTTTGTGACGTGAAAGTGCCTGCCCCGTGCGCTTAGCGAGCCGCATTTCGTCATTCCGCGATGGCTGAAAATATCACTTACCTTGAAGATCCGTTCTGATGTAGCTCAGATCTACAGTGAGAGGGCAAAAGTCCACGACAGCACTCTGATTACACCAGAAGATGATTGCTTCCGCGTGTGCAAAATGCCCTCCTTACTTTACTCGTGTTTTTCAGAGAGTAACCGGTCACATGTTCTTTGAAGTCCGCCAATTACACTCCACCTGCTAGTTGTCATAAAAACTATCATTTAATGTGCTGTTTTCTGCCTAACATCACTGCTTTAATGTCCCAGTTATGAGCTTGTATATTATGTTAATAACAACGCCCTTGTTCAGTCATCATTGTGCTCAGTTCATTTATGAAATAGTCGTCTTTGACTGCTGCGTAAAATGACGGCCACTGAATTGTGGGTATTAAAGTCCCGTTTTCGATTTCATGTTTCCTTAAGGTTGCTGTGGCTGAACCACAGTACCATGCTCTCTAGGAATGAGAGGAGCTGACGTGTGTTGAGGTCCACATGGGGAACGACACAGGAGACAGCATCAGAGTGCGGTTTGAGTTAGGGTAAGCCTGAAGGCTGTTGCATTACTGCCCCGCTGGCAGTTTCTGCTCTGTTGGCCACTTCATGCGCAAAGGAAAATGTGTCAATTAGGAGGAAATGGGTTGGATCCCAGGGTGAGATGCAAAGCCACGGAGGGTTCAAACCACAGCCAATCAGGAAAGGAGGCTGCTTCTCGCTCTTTGACTTTGATTGGACCAGCAAACACACTTCTGGAACATATGGAAATGGGTGCAAATGATGCCAGGGTCTCACAGCTTTTTTCTGTGGCCACTTTCAATGCGGTTAATGGACCTGGTTTTCACATTGTCTGACTTCTGCTGTTGTGTGTTTCCCCATAACATATTCTGCCGAATGACATCTTTGAGCCCCGCTAACCATATGAACCCATGAACCCTGTCCTGCAGTGGGACTTCCTGCTGCTATGTTGTTAAAGATGAGAACACCTGGATACATCATGTGAAAACCAAAACACTAAACCCATAAAACTCAACAATACAATAAATCATGAAGCTCACCAAATACAGTACCGTACAAAAGTCTTAGGCAGTCGAGGAGAATGATGTTTAAATTACATTCATGTTGGTGCAAAACTATGATTCTATGTCTGCCAAAGTGTGTCAGCTTAACCATTTCAAAACCTCTCCTAAAACCACCTCACTATTTGCAGCGACCATGTAATACATGTATTTTATGTCCCGACCCTAAACATGCCCTGTTCAGCAAAGAAACACTCGTTGACTTTTTGTTAAGTAAATAAATGAATTATTCAAGCAACCTGCTGCTGAAATTTAACAAACACAAGGATTGGCTTAGGTGCCCCCTTAGGAGAGGTTTGGGAACTGAAGCGTTCATCTAGCCATCCAGCAAGATACCAGTGATTTTGGGAGAACACTTTCTTGTGTTACTCTAAATTTGCATATGTTCTAATATTAAATGGAGTTTTCGTTCAGAGCAAACATACTCTTACTACCCAGATAAATAACTTTACACAGTTACTTTGACTGCCTAAGACTTGTGCACAGTTCTTTACATCACAGAACCCACTAAATACATTACATTATAAAACTCACCAAATACATTATAAAACCCATCAACACAATGGTACAATGGTTCATGCTCTCACTGTTAAATCACTTATGCTGGCAGGAAGGACGTTGGTGTGATGTGCAATCAGGTGATCCCTATAAATAGGCGCGTTCCTATAAATGGTTTTTGAATCAGTTTTTTAATTCCTTTTCAGAGTGTGTTTTGATGTGATTTAAGCATCTAGGGAGAAATTTCAAGCCCAGTGAGGCATGCAGCATTTTTTTTTCTTCCTCTGAATTAGCTCTGACTGGAAGAAGGCCTGGTTTATTTGGGCAAATCACCACAAACAAATATTTGTACATTATTCTCTTTGCTGAAGTTGTGTTTCAATGCTACTCTATGGACAGTTAGGGGCATTTCTATAAATATCACATGACAAAGGAAGAAACTATTCTGGGCCAATCTCTGTCTGCTCCAAGGGGTCCAACCATGCGTGTCCCTCGAGCTCAGGAGCAGAAGCCACTCAAACAGAGTCACTCTGTTCAGCCAATGGCGGGGCGACTCATTCAGCCTTGGCAAACGTTATCGCATTTCTTCCTAATCTTTGGGTGTCTTAAAAAGCAAGCGAACGTCAAGGATGTCTTTATTTCGCAGGCTAAACCTCAGACTGCAAGGCTGGAGGTCAGAAGCAGAGGAAAGAGGTGTCACTGTGACCCAGAGTAAAAGAACCTCCCCCACAGTGGTAGACGATAAAGCAGGGACAGCGGATTCATCCTGTCATGTTTTACTCTCTATTTCCACTTTTATATTGTCAATCTGTGACCTTATTTAGAGGTGGGCTGCTAAACTCATTATCATCTTCTTTGCTGCCCTGACCGCATGTCAAAAAATAAAGTTTTTTTTTTTTTTTATAGGATGCCCCTCTGTGGTCAATAACAGCCAATCACACAGCCCGATTGTCCCTGCACTTGGAATGTTCCGGCCCCGCTACTGGGTTTTCGTTTTGGGATTTGGGTCAGGATGGCCTGATGTGTCTGAGGCCGAGCACTTCCTGGGGCCACCTCGCAGGCCACGAACGAGTTCAAGCCAGGGGCATACCTAGAAATTCCAGACCCTGTGACAAAATGTCACCTTGGGCCCAATTTGACATATAATTCTGCATATTTAAGAGCCCCTGTCAAATGCGGGACCCCCGGAATCTGCCAGGGTGCCCATGCCATGGAGGGCGTTGTGTGATTGCCGTCAGGCTGAAAGAGGAAGGAGCCCATTCATTGAGAGCTGGGAGTGCAGTAACTTCTGAGAAAACAGCATGGCTCATTAATCACAGGCATTCGAAACGCAACGCGAGATCTCATCGAGCCAAGACGGATCACGGACACCATTGCCTTACAGATTTCCACAGATCCATGCATGGTATATATAGAAGGTCCTGTCCGTGTGCCGCTATTTTCACTCCTCTCTCTGCATTAATGAGCAGACTAGGCCACCCACGACACTATCTCACACCACAAGTGTGACAAGTCTACCCTCTCCACACACACACTGAAACGTAGCTGAGTCTGTCTCACCTTCCCCCTCCTGGTCTCAAATCCGCCATCCCACGGCCTGGCCATCCCCCACGCTCCAGTACCACCATCCTTGGGAGCTTCTTACTCACCGTGAAGCATGTTGTACTTCGTTTTGAACATGCACAATGCATCTTACTGTCCTCCTTCTTCCTGTTTCATTTCCACTCACAAGTTTGAAGGGATCTGCAGTGTGATTAAGAAGAAAAGTAATGCCAGGACTATGAAGCTTAATACATCAGGTGTGATGGAAAATACCGGACCTCGAAGGTTTGCAGTTAGCCAGTCAGAGATGTTAAAATCCTGGGACCTAGTGCTCTGCCATCTGGCCTCGGGGATCCGGCTGTGGGGATCCGGCTGTGGGGATCCGGCTGTGGGGATCCGACTGTGGGGATCCGGCACAGGGATCGCGAGTCTTAGGAGGCAACTCTGACTGGCCGTGGCAGCTTCCTCTAATAAAGACACTTCTGTGCTGTGGTCAAAGTGCTCTCCCAGATGCCTTCGAGAGTGGCCCAGAACAAGACTCCAGGAGGGTTGGGGGGGGGAGGCGGAAGCAAAGACGGGGAATTATTTCTGTGTCTGCAGTCATTGTGCTCTGCTGACAAGCGGCCGGATAGGGCTGTTCAGGAGGTCCAACGTGATGGTTTAGCTGACTTATGATGCACGCACTGTGTAAGAGTGAACCCCATAAGCAAAGCCTGACTGCCGCTTGCTGACACCAGAGGGCTTTTAATAATGATATTCTGAAACAGAGAGGCATGCACTGGCCCCTTTCATTACCATACCACCAAATTTCAGGCCTATTCACGTAGTCTCAGATCAATAGTGCTAATGATCTCTTAATCCTAATAATGGAATTATGTAATAGCTTATAATGCCAATAGGTGACCACTGGTAACTGGTAGCAGATTTCCGCTGTACCTTTACTGTAAAGGTTTACAGTTCCAGACGTTTCATGGGCAGTCAGGCAATCATCTTGCCACAGAAGTGAATCTTCATTAAAAATCTTTGAAATGTACACTTGAAGGTGTTAATATTCCATGATTTCAGCCAATGTGTTAGTTGTATGGGGTTTGGTGAACCTTGAAAGTTTTTTCAGTTCTTTTTTACTGCTGCCTGTTGCACAATGTTTCTGAAATTTCTATTTTCATTCTCTAAGACTTCTTCTTTTATGCTTGTATTTAAAAAAAACATTACTTTTGAAATGTCCTATAACATACCTATTTCAGCAAAGATATTTCTAAAGGTCATTAAAAAGAAACCTCTCCTCGAACCCGGGCCCCCCCCCGGTATCGCGTGTCTGTTTGAAGTCTGGCTCTTTAATTGAGTTTTATCTCCTCTGTTTTGAAGCACCTGCTACACAGGCATGCAAATCACCCAGCCACTAATTAGAGGAGCTGGCCGCACACGTCACCGCTGAGCCGTGACTTAACGACACAGATGCTCTGAGTTCGGCCGGGACCCTCGTTAAGCACGTGGGCGTCTCCTCCGCTGGGAGCGCCGCGGCCGCCATTCTTTTGCTTTCGGTGGGGGGGCTGGTCATCCCTTTAATGCTGTTTCTGCCCCACAGAAACCTCAGCCCACCTGGTATCAGTCAGCATTTTCCTGCACCCCCCCCCCCCCCCAGATGAATGTGGCTTGCGTGTTGCACGCCAGCGCGAGGGGGAGGTGCTGCACTGTGACTTACTCACCCATAGTAGGTGTGAGTCGGCTTCCACCTTCTGAAGGACCTTCAGCAGCCGCCATCTCGCCGTCTGTGATTCGTGACCGACAGCGAGTCCGCGCTTCCTCTCTGACGGATCTGGGCTGAGGTCTCCCAAATATAGGCATCTCCTGAACAGAGGTGTGCTTCCCTGACGGCTCTGTGCGCCGCGTCTCCGCCGGAGCTGAATGACGGGATCCTCGAGGGACCCTAACAACACACCTGAAACTAATGATTGGGGATTATCGTCATTATTATAAACATATCAAGACACCGGGAAAAGAGAGTAAACTATTACAGTTCTTAAAAAGGAGAGACAGGAAGTGAAACACCTCTGACATTACAACTGTGTTGAACACTCGCCATCCGGGACCACAACGCACTAGAACACAAAGGCCATTTGTCAAATTATGTGACACATATTTCAGTGAGTCCCCAGATTCCCACAACAGGAGTTCATCTTAGGAAATACACAGTCATTGCAGAAAGATGCTTTCAGGTGTTAGGCAGGCTATTCTGGATAGAGTATCTTTCCTGGTGTGAGAAATGAGTGACTGGTGACGATTTGGGCCAGTTTGCATCTCAGCGCTGGTACCATTCTAAGCTGGGCTCTTAGTGCAGTTATTACGTCTGCTTACATGCTGGTTGTGGACAGCAACCATCACTCACCGTGAATGAAAGTTTGTTTACTTTCTATTTACAGCTTATTTGTTTGTGCTTTGGCAGCGATGCTGAGGATTTGCCAGTTGCATGGAGTGCCAGTATTTTATCGAGAATAAATATGTATAATGCATCCACCCCCCCCCCCCCCCCAGCTCAGCCCACACTTGCGAACTCTCCCAGTGGCTATTATCACACAATTACTTGATATTGTTTGACTTTTATGGTTTGCCCTGTATCCCCAGTGACTGTCAGCGCAGGCCTGTTCATGTGGAGATTGACGTCACTGAAGCGGAAGAGCGGTTTCAATCATCTCAGGCAATAAGTTTCCAAGAAATTCTTATTAGACTAATCAACCTGTGCCATTGAAGCCCCCTCGGTGATTCAACTCTTCAGAAATAACTATGTTATTCTCATAAAAACCAGAAACCTTTGCATCTCATTTGAATATCATTAGCATTGATAGATTCCTTGTTGGAGTTTCCATGGGTTCAGTTCAATGACTGGATCAAATATGGAGACTTATTAAAATGCTCAACATTTCATTCAAATAATTACGCCACATTCTTATCCTTTACTCTGGTCTAGCTCCATTCACTAACCACACAAACATGCTGCTACTTTCATATTACCACAATATGGGATGTTCCGAATTTTTGACGGCAAGAAAACATGAATGAGTCACATATGATCAATGGGGACCCGCAGACCGAAAAGTCCGTTTGAAAATACCAAACCCCGCATTGCACATCATGCGGCAAAATCAGGTAGTTTATGCTCACGCAGTAGCAATACATCGTCTCACATGTGCCCTTGCCAGTGTTGGGCATTTTTGGTCCAGAAGCTATAAACTCTTAAATTTCTTTGAACCAACTAGTTGAGCATAAAGAGTCACAGTCACAGATCACTCAACTGGTTGGTACAAGCAAAATCTTGGTCTGGATTTATAGCTTCTGGACCAGAAATGCCCAACACTGGCCCTCCCCAAGCAGAGCTCTCTGCTGTCCCGTTTCCTCATTAATTACTATCCGGGGGCCTTGAGCTTCATCAGCAACTTGTATCTTTTCCACGGCTGCGGGAAAAGTCGAGTTAGTATGAATTCTCCATGTGGACCTGGCAGCTTGTTCAGGTCGTAAGTGACTGTCATGATTATATCTATCATCTGTGGAGCTTGAGGAAAACTTGCTTCCCCTCCGGCACTCTATTTTAGGATGTTCTAAACTCGTCCCTGTGAGGACACGCTGATGAAACCACCAAACAAAATGTTAGTGATCCGAACTGCAGCGCAATATCAGATCTGGCCTGCGGTCATCCCGGATCTTACTGCGTGAGATGGCATTATGTCACACTTCGTGCATCACTGGTGCTCACTGGCAGTGAGGAAAATGTGCTTCCCACAGACGTTCATCCAGATCTCAGACAATCAGGTCTGAAGACTTCACACGAGCGCCAGAAGGTTCAAAGATACCTCGGGCACTTTCCAGGGGAATTTCGATTCTGGTCACACATACTCATCAGTGCTGCTGTCCTTGTTCTTCTGTTCAGGAATCCATCAGGTGCTCCGTCAGGTCTAACCATACCTCTAAGGTCTGGTGTGACACTTAGTTCACCCCCTTAACTCTTCAGTTTATCGCACAGAGTCCATCGGGAATGGAGACCTCGCCAAACTCTGTCATATAGTTTAATATCCTCCACATGGTGATGATTTGATGATTTTGTTGCAATTGAGACAGTATTTCCATACGCAGCTGGGCAACAGAGTTTATTTTAATTGGACAAGACAGGCGCCTCAGCATTTAGCCGGTCCAGCCAGGCCACCAAAGGGAATAACCTTATGATGGCGTTACTCTGTCCCGAGTGATTCATGTGCGTTGGCCAGATCCCCTGTAAACCCATCAAAGAAATGCCACACCAGAAAGGAAAGATCAAACAAACCCTCTGATTCAATTTGTTGGGGGGCAGAACCCTAAAAACACCCCC
>JABFEB020000102.1:1469306-1492163 GCA_019775895.2 Stomatorhinus ivindoensis
CCATCACTGCATTGTAGACATGAGGCTGGAGGCGTCCATCACTGCATTGTAGACATGAGGCTGGAGGCGTCCAGCACAGTGCACATGCCCCCTCAGCACCCACATCTCATAGGAAGCACTCCTGAGTGGCCTCTATCTCCCACTCTCCCCCTCCTGCTCTCCCACTGATGGACACAACCATTTAGCCATGTGCTCCATGACGACGGCTGCCTGTCATGGCCACGCCCTCATGCTGATGCATCACTTTCCAATCTGGGCCAGACGTGTGACAGAGCACAGGGTATTACCACCGGCAGGAAGCAGACAGGATGAAGCCTGGGCTATTCACAGATGACTAAAGGAGAATGAGCTTCTGAGTCCATCATGGAAAACTGAGTGATGAAATCTCGGTAAAGATACTGTAGGCAGTGGAGAAAATGACAAAACTTCCTTTGAAATCTTCAAAGAAATGTTAGCCCCGTAGGCTGTCTGACCACTACATTTTAAACTGCCTCTGTGAATGAGTATCATTCTCAGAGGCGAAAGAGAGGTCAGCGAGAATAGCCATAATTGTTCTAGGCCAGAGGTCCTCAACTGCTATCCCCTGAAGAGAAAATTCCAGAAGCAACACAATGCCAAGGTCAATGGCTCCCGATAACATTCCAGGCAGGATCCCAACTATCTCAATCAATCATGGTCGATCACATGGTCCGAATTACATTGTGTCTCATTGTACTGCATAAATTTAAATGCTGCAGGGACATACAAATCATGCTGTTGCATCTAATGCTATTAGCTATAACATAAAAATCGACGTCCTACATCTTTACAAACTGGGATTCAGAGCAGGCTATGAAAGACATATCTTTAAGGTGTTGGTCTATAAACTTTACTATCTTAGGCTTCATTTGTAACTTCCTGGGTCATTCCTGCGGTGAAACTTTAAACGTTGACCATGCGCATGTGGCATTATAAAGCTATTACTAAAGACACAATTAATACTCTGTAAAAATGTAGATGCTGTATGTGAAACATTAAGTGCGTGTGAGTGTTGAGCTTTATCGTGACTCACCGTGATTCCCAGGTGCTGATGGACATCTGTGTAACTGTGTGAAGTGGCAAGGCTGCATCACAAGCATTAGTCTGTGATGAATACAGGGTGAGCACACAAAGGTACATACACACACAGATACACAGACACACAAAGGTACATACACACACAGATACACAGACACACAAAGGTACAGACACACGGATACACAGAGACACACACACACACAGACACACGCAGATACACAGACACACGCAGATACACAGACACACGCAGATACACGCGCACACAGATATTCACACAGATACATACAGCGCCCTCCACAATTTTTGGCACCTCATGTAAAGATTTGTAAAAAGGGTTAGAAATCCACCTTTTGGCGAAGCAGCTTCATCTCACACTGAAAAAAATGAGAAAAAATACAGCCTTTCACTGAAATAAATTTATAATTATTTTCAACAAAAATACGTGCCACAATTATTGCACTCCTGCTTTTAATACTTTGCACAGCCTCCCTTATCCAGTATAACAGCACTGAATCTTCTCCTATAACATTTTATAAGGTTATGTGTCCATTCCTCTTTACAGAATCTCTCCAGATCTTCCAGGGTCCTATAGGCCATCTCTTCTGCTCTCTCCTCTTCAGCTCAACCCACAGGTTTTCAGTATGGTTCAGGTCAGGGGACTGAGACGGTCATGGCAGAAGCTTGATTATGCGGTCAGCTAACCATTTTGTGTTCATTTTGACATGTGCTTAGGATCACTGTCTTGCTGGAACATCCAATGAAGGCCCATTTTTTTATATAAAAGTCCATAGTGCCATGTACCCTAATGAGGTTTCCACGGTTTATGGAGGCAAAACAGCCCCACAACATGACAGAACCTCCACCATATTTTACAGCTGGGATGAGGTTCTTTTCATTATTTCCATCCTTCTGTTTACGCCAAACCCACCTTGAATGTTTATTGCCAAAAAGCTCCATTTTAGTTTCATCAGACCATGGAATTTGATTCCAGTCAAAGCTGAAGTGATGTTTTGCAAACTCCTGGCACTTACATTTTAAGTAACTGACAGAAAAGGCTTCTTTCTGTCATACATTTCAAAAAATCTGTTAGCATGAAGGTGTCATCTGATTTATTAATTATTTTTGGAAATGGGGTAACCCCAAGATTTTACATTGTCTTGTAATTCACCAACAGTCATCCTTGGGGATTTTTTTTTTGCCTCTTTTATGAACCTCCTAACTGTATGTGGGGGAAATAAACTTGGGTCCTCTTCCAGGCAGGTTTCTAACAGTTCAGGTTGTTGTCCACTTTTTAATTATTTCTAACAGTAGAAATAGACATTTTCATGCGAGTAGCTATTTTTTAATACCCATTCCCTGACTTATGAAGGTCAGCACACTCCCTGAATGGGTCCGTGTTCTCTTATCTATCCCATGTTAAAAATGATTATTTCTTGATGAAGGATTTGTTTTTCTTTGAATAAATTAATTTCAATGAAAGGTTGTATTTTTTCAGTGCGAGATGAAGCTATTTCGCCAAAAGGTGGATTTTTTTCTAACACTTTTTACAAATCTTTACATGGGATGCCAATAATTGTGGAGGGCGCTGTACATAGACATATACACACACACACATACACACAAATGCACACACACAGATGCACACAGATATACACACAGAAACACAGATACACCCGCAAATACACACACGCCTACACACACAAACGCACACAGAAAAACACACACATACATATACACAGATATACATACACACATATACAAATACACATAGATACTCACACATACACAGATATACGTACACACAGAGATACATACACACATAAACACAGATATATACACACAAACATACATACTCACACACACATCTACATGCATATCCATCACCCACATACATACCTGTACATACAAATACACAAACATATACACAGGTACATGTACACACACAACCACATACACAAATATACTTAAACAAACATCAGAATCAGAATTAGCTTTTATTCACCAAGTGCGCTGTGAGTGTTACGCTTGCAAAGAAACACACAAGCACATGGTGGCTCTTTGCCCTGTGTTTAATTACACTTTTGTTTCTTTTTATCTTGACTTAGAATCTGGGAAATAGAGTTTGAACAGTGTGTGTGACAGTTTGAGTATTGAGAAAGTACAGTTTGAATACTGAGTGAGTACTGTTTGAATATTGCTTGCTTTAAGTAAACTTTTGCTGACAGAGAAGACACATACATTTCTGGAGAGGTGTGTTTGAGTTATGAGTGGGGGGGTGTCACTCGCCTGGAAACCACACAGAAGTACAGAGTGAAAAAGATAGAAGGAACATTCACAGAAAAGCAAAGCAGAGGCATCTTTAAATCACCGCCAGAAATAGAAATGTCTGAACACGTTTGATCTGTCATCGACAGCTCGTGTCTGATCGCCTCCCTCTGTTTGTGGGCTGCGCTGTGTCCTGGCTGGCGGGGGTGTTGAGGAGAGACTCCCTGCTCTCTGAGTGAATCAGACAGCCACGCTCGGGATCCCTCTCTCTCCATAACTTTGCGTCGCTCTATGCCGTCACCCCCCCCCCCACACCCCCTCTGGTGAGTCATACCTTGCCTCTTGCCTCCGTCACTGTGAGCATGACATCACCCGCCAATCACGGAGGTGTTCATTGGCCGAGGCTCCAAAGGGTTGTCGATTTTTTTTCTCTTAAAGCCGCTCTGACAGAAACCCGGCAGCCCGGCGGAGCATGTGGCACATGTGCCGCGTGGCGCACAGGAGAGCGCCCAGCCCTGCTGCCAGCAGCCTGGCATCGCCTTCAGCCCCCCCCCCTCCCTGTGCTGATTCATCAAGCACCACACTCCGGGCAGCCCCGCCGGTGAGGTGAAGGATTATTTTAGAGAGCCGTCTTCATTAGCTTTCATGAGCCGTGGCGCTGTTAGGCAACGCCGACGTACGGGGAGCGTGACGCAGAGCATTGACCTCATGCGGCAACCCGCCGCTAACGCTAGCGTTAGCTCATCCGTCAGCTGGCCAGCCGCCGTGCCCACTGCAGGTGCCGCTCTTTAATGGGGAGGTCTGAAGAGAGTCGGGGACACGCACACACACGTGCGCACACACAGGCACACATATCCTATACAACGGAAGAGCACCTTGGCCATTTACATTAGCCTGACTCCCCAACTCCCTGCTAAATCCACAGGAAAAAAAACATGGATATTGCAGTAGAACTGGAGTTACATAAACAGCTCAAATTGGAAGCATGAGCTGAAATCAAATCCAAGGGAGCACAATGGAAATTACACGGGAATAATAAGCATGGTTTATAAGTCCTGATTCTGCTCGGTCTGTCCACTTACTTAGTTTTTTAGCATGAGATGCATTGCTGTTGCACATGGAGCTTGCGATGCAGCCTGGCATGCTAACAGGTCCCAATCAGACATGAGGAAATCGCTGGACGTGGCTGAAAATAAATCACGTTGCATGTTTTCTGGTATGGCTCCATATCCTGTGTTAATCATGGTTTTGTTGCTGCAATAAATCTGCAGCTGTGTTTATGTCGGGGTCTTACTGCCCCCAGTCTGAGAAGCTGACCGACGCGAGTCGACATGGACTCACCCCTCCGTGACCCCTGGGGTCCAACCTCCCTCCCTGTCCTCTGTGTAATCCACAGAGGACAGGAGGAGGTGGAGCGCAGCTTTGTGTCACCAGAGCAAGCGGCGGCCGGGGAAGGAGGCCACGGGCTGGTGTCAGACTCCTCATTTCCCATATCCTGCGTATCCCTAAGGTTTTACGGGCCAGCAAAAAGGATCTTATTTCCCACCTACACAGAGGACCATGGGAAATTTGGCTGGCTGGAAAACTGGGGCTCTGGACTGACCTGAATTGCCAAAATCCAGTTTTTGAATAGCCAAAAACACAGATACACACTGCAAAGGATGAGGCTTATAGATGGTCCCAGTGTTACATCTAACCATAAATCCAGCTGGGCATGGCCAAGGGGGCTGGTTGGAGCCTGGTCACAGCCAGCTACAAGCTTGATCACTATTGTGTGTGTGCATGCTGGCCGCATCTGAACATGGAATGGTCCAACGCTGGCCTAAATCCATGAGTGAAGCGTGTCTCTTATACAAGACCAATTAAGCCAAAAACAAAAGTAATATACTACAGCTTATACTTAACAGCCCCATTATTCAAATCACGGTCCTCGAAGTCTGAGCACTGCTGGTTTTCCAGCTTTCCTTTACCTGTGAGCCAGGTGTGAACCCTCTGACCAATCAGAATCAGTAATTATTAAACTAAACAACCTGGGAGAACTGAAAACACGGCCTGGATTTGGAATCGCGGTCCAGATTTGAAAAACCCTGCTTTACAACATATATTGTTCACATAACAATGTAAGACATCATGAAAGGATTCAAGGCCATTTAGTGTGTGTCAGGATGCTCCACGGTCATGAGTCCTGCTTAGATGTTCACAGGAAGAGTAACAGCAAGCAGACGTCATATTCTTTGTTTTGATTTGATCCACTAGCTTTGGGAGGAGCTGATGCCTTTTTATGGGTATCTTGGGCAGGGCGGTGAGTAACCCACTGACTAGAGAGAGCCCTCAGGCTTCTGCCGGCTGTGAAGCTCCACTCCAGCCGGAGTGAGGCGGCCCTGACTGATGGAAAGCACCTCCGCTGCCTTTTACGATGCTTACAGCAGGCTTAGTCAGCGCTCTCAAGAGGACGAGCCGCCGAATCACGGCGCTGACTCAGCAGCCAGGCTTCAGCAGCAACCCACTGACCTAGGATCAGTCTCACCTTCCTCTGCGACTCCATCCCAGTTGTCATGGCAGGCGCGTCGATAAGAGCCAACTAATAGCATGCAGAATTAGCCTTATAAGGAGAGAACAGCAGGTAATTACACTACGAACCAAAGATGACATCACTAGATGTTAACTCGAGTAAATGTCACTACTGAAAGCCCTAGGAAGGTTTGATTTTGGATGCAAGCTCACTTAGTAAATTCTTAAAAGCTAAGAATGAATATTAACTAATCTACCTGATTCTTTTGTCCAAAATGGCTTTCAGTAGAGGGATGGGTTATAAGTCGTGTGTGCTCACTTGGAGTTAAACCCATGAAGTTATATTATGGTGGAATATGTTGGAAGGGATGATCAATGGTGTGGCTTCATACAAACAAAGGGGTTATGTTGAAGAAGCTAAAGAAACAAGGAGACCACAAGGGGTCAAAACTAAGGCAGGAAAAATAAAAACACACGAAAAAAACATGGGGAACTAGCGAGTAACATCTAAAGAAGCAAATGCAATGCAGCACTTATAATGACTGACTGAGGAACAAGGTAAGGGCAGGTGCATATATATACACTCATGTGATGAGATTAGGCAAGAAACAGTTGTGGGCTATTGACTATTAACCAAACACCAAGAATAATAAGAAGAGTGTTAGTAGTAACATTACAAAGTAACGTCTTACTGTAATCCCACGAGTAATTTAACTACCTTTTCCAATTAAACAATGCAAACACACAACACAAAAACATGGGCGTGTTACTCAAATCAAGCTCCTTTGGCTATTAGCACGGTGTTGGAAATAATATAGTAGTAATGCATTACAAAGTAATGACTAATGATGAGTAATGAAATTAAACTATTTTTAGCAGTAACAAGTAATGTAACTACCTTTACAGATTAAACAAGGCAACTAAAAATACTAAAATATACATGGAATTGTTACTCTAATCAAGCTCATGTAGGTAGCACTTGTGTCTTTATTTGTTGCTAATCCAACATAAATGCAGAATTTAACTGTCCAGGTCTCTCCCTACTACAAATATTTCAATAATAATTTAAAAGAGATACAAACAATGATGCACATGCAATGAGGAGGAAAAAGATTGTGGCCAACCCGCCCCCCCACCTCCTTTCTGCAATTAATTTTTTTTTCTCCTCAAATCCTTTTCTCTAGAGTGCTGACAAAACTGAACAGGTTACCTTCAGGATTCCCAACTACAAGATCGCAGCCCACATCTCCACACAAGGACCCCTAAGCCTTCAACGACTGGCTCGCTGGCCCAGAAACTTACATTCGCATTACATTTATTTGTGTTTAAGAGATGTTTTTGTCCAAAGTGATGTACAAGTTAGGCAAATAGTGCATTTGTGCTGTCAATGAGTTGACTGGGAGTAAGTGCAGCTCGGCCGAGCTTCCAGTGAATGTCCAGGTACAAGTTAGAGCTACATCAGAGCAGGAGTTTCACCATGACATTCAACCGACAGCCAGATATCCTTGTTTTGTGTAGCTGCTGCTCTCTCCCTGGACAGAACCTACAGTACGACAGGGTCTTCCCTGACATCCTTTGCCCGACTGTCCCAACGAATCACACTTCCTGTCAGATTCCGCCTTACTCACATCGTCCGTCATGGGTAGCAGCGGGACAGCCATAGGTATCCTGGGAGGAGCCGCTGATGTGACGACTGTGACCCTCCAGGGACGAGTCGCTTGTCGGCGCAGTTCAGCTACTGTCTGTCATGATGAGTGAGAGACCCCCATTTGCTTTGCCATCACCGCATGCTTAGGGTGTGGAAACTGTCATTCCTGAGCCTGAATGACAACAAAGGCACAGCAAGACCCTCTATGTTGATGCGCCCCCTAAAAATGCATTTAAAATACCATTATACTTGATACTGGAAATGATCTGTGGCAATTTTATATAATTATACTGCCAAAACAGGAGTGACGTATGACAGCCACGAAAAGCTCACATCAAGAGGACTTGCTGCTGCCCAGGGCACTTGTAGGACTTTGTGGGGGTTCCGGGGTGGTTAACCTCCTGTGGGGGGGGGTTAGGGTTAGGGGTTAGTTGTTCGTAGTAAAGCTCACATCAATTTTTGGGCTTCCTGTTTCACTCTCTATGTAGGAAAACCAGACAAATAGCCCCATACACTAGAATGGTTTCATATCCCTCAACAATAACATGATGATGATGATAACTGCCCCTGCATGGGTGTGTGTGCGTTCATGACAGAATGAGGCATTATGGGAGTTAGTGATCAGTAGAAGGAGCCATCTGAGATATTTAATCTCCAGCAACGGTCAGTCGATTCAATCCAGCACTCTACCTCTCCTCATGACCATTGTAGCTGTTCATGTTCATTGTATCTAGTAACTCCATTTCCACCAAGCCGTTGTTCCTGATGTCTGACGGGTTCACTAATACAGCCCATGCCTACGATGGACACAGACCTCAGAAACATCCTTGTGAGGTTAAGGCACAGTAGTATAAGCTGCCTGTCAATCTATACTTCTTGTATCTAAAAAAAATGAATAAATCAAAATTGAAATTATGACTGAAAATTGTTTTATGCTTCATTTAATTCCTTAGTCACTCATTATAAATGTTGGGGCTTTTAAATGTGTTTTAACTCTTGCAAAAAAATATGGCCAGTATTACAGTGTTTTGCCTCACTAAAAAAGAAAATAGTAAATTTGCGTGCTTTCTTTTTGTTTTGCTACTATTTTCTTACCTTCTTCCCTCTCTTTTTGAGTACACCTTCATCAGTGTAGCACATACAATGACTGACTGAGGAACAAGGCAAGGGCAAGCGCACTACACACGGTTGCAAAAAAACTCATTATTAGCGTAACACTGCCACCTGCTGGACAGACACTCCTAGCGACAATCGCTAAAGGAACTGCGCTTGCATCTTTCTTTAAATGACTGAAAAACAAAATAAAGACAAAGCTAACCAACTCCGTTAAGTGGGAATGATGTCACCATACTTATAGTGTAATAATAATAATAATAATATTGATTGAAGCTCTCTTCATCACGTGATCAGTACATTGTGCTATCACAAAAACTAAAAACACTGAAACCGTGCCACATGCAAAAAAATGCCTTACACCTACAGGAACTTTTATGACATTCTATAACAACTCTCTCTCTTCTGGGAAGGCTTTCCTCAAGATTTTGGAGTATGTCGATGGGAATTTTTGCCCATTCACCCAGAAGAGCATTTATGAGGTCAGGCAGTGATGATGGACGTGAAGACCTGGCTCGCAAGTTCACAAGGGTGCCCATTGAGTTTGAGGTCAGGACTCTGTGTGGGCCAGACAAGTCATTCCACACCAAACTCACCCAAACATGTCTTTATGGACCATGCTTTGTACACTGGAGCACAGTCATGCTGGAACAGAAAAGGGCCTTTACCAAACTGTTCCCACAAAGTTGGAGGCATAGAATTGTCCAAAATGTCTTGGTATGCTGAAGCATTAAGAGTTCCCTTCACTGGAACTAAGGGGCCTAGACCAAACCATGAAAAACAGCCCCATACCATTATCCCTCCTCCACCAAACTTTACAATTGGCACAATACAGTCAGGCACGTCATGCTCTCCTGGCATCTGCCAAACCCAAACTTGTCCATCAGACTGCCAGACAGAGAAGCATGATTTGTCACTCAACAGAACAAGTTTCCACTGCTCCAGGTTCCACTGGTGGAGTGCTTTATACCACTACACCTGGCGCTTGGCATTGCACTTGGGGATGCTCGACCTTGCTCACTGTGGGAGTAGCTGCAGGGATCCGTGCACCAAGGCCGGGAGCTCCTACGTACTCGTGGCTATGGACCACTTTACAAAGTGGCTAGAGACGTACGCAGTTCCCGATCAGAGCGCCACCACCACTGCCACTATACTGCTGAAGACTGTGGGCATATCACGCAGCGGTACAGAAGGACGCCAGCTGCACCCCCACTGCCCTCACGTTTGCCCACCAGCTACGGGCTCTGGTGGAGCGGGTGTCTGGCTGAGTCGGAGTTGCCATTGACGTCGCCACTGCACTATCTGCGCCATCTCCAGGAGCATGTCTGCATCGTGCAGCCATGGTCAGACAGGAGAGGCTGTATGATGTCCGCTGCCGGGGACAGGCCTTCCAGCCCAGAGACTCTGTTTGGATGTACGGCCGTGCGGGTTAGGAATAAGGCAACGGGCACGGTGAGCAGTAACTGGCACCACTTAGTGGTCGAATTCCGCCGCCTCCTGCCTCTTATTACGTTGACATTACGGCTAGACGGTACGCTATAAGTTGAGTTTTTATAATATGAGTTTTTTGGGTTCCGTAGTGTGAACATACCCATAGACCCCATACGTAAGTAGACATATTTTTGCCACAAATGGAAATCTATAATTTAAAAAACCCAACGCGACAATGTCTACCTCCCGTGAGTTGTTCTCACTGTTCACGTAAAGGGGGGCATAGAATCGAATCGTCCTCGAATGTAACACGACAAATAACTTTCCAGTACTTAGGGCTGATGCAGAATAATTTCTGCAGTTTTTCATGCAGACAGGCTGAAGCATCGTGGTCTTTGGATGTAAGGGAGAACATTATCTCTCATGTTGTTGCGGTTTCCTGTCTGCCTTGTCCCTGCAATTTGAATTTGTCCGTTCAAAACCTCAGCGAGACCAGGTTCCTCTAAACGCCACACATCTTCCCACCTTTTGTTGACGTGTCATTATTTAAAGGTTGCCCCCTCGGTGAAATCTCAGAACATGGTCGTGAGGTAGGTAAACTCTTTAGTTCCCTGATTATTTAGTTTAGTTTCCACGTGTTTATTATTATTATTATTATTATTATTATACTGTAAAATGATTTATTACATGCTTTAAATTATTCACACTAAGCTCTCTCATTTTGTCTATGATTGCTGTATCCCCTTAGCTAGTTCGTTGTTTTCTATCAGTTTCTCCCACCTGATTTTGGAAAGGTTAAACATGACAGCATTTAAAGTACTCCTAATTTTTGGGTTGTATCGAGGTAAGGAGATTCGTTAAACAACCAGATCCATCCAGGAAAAGCAATTCAATACCACAGTACTCCAGTCTGACCGTAATGTGCCGTTTGTTAAACCCAAACCTCTCTTCACAGTATCTTTCGGAGCTCAGCTGAAAAGTGACCTTGTAGGAGGACACGAGGCAGCCCAGTATCGTTGGCCTTGGATGGTTGCCATATTTGTGAAAGAGCAGAACCAACAGAATGCTGGAGAGACCAAAGCTGACTTTAAATGTGGAGGTACTCTCATTCATCATGAGTGGGTTCTGACTGCAGCACATTGTGTCCAGTAAGTGAAGGAGATGCTTCAATAGTGACCACCAGCTGGAAGTGGATTGCTGAAGCAAAGTTTGGCAATATGCTCTTTTCAATGTCTTACTACTATAAAAATCATTACATATATGATATGTACTGTGCCTCTGTGATGTGGTTGTCTTAGATGCCTTTCTGCAAAATGAATCCGGGTGCATGTTGGCATATAGAAGAGAGATGACACCAAAAATGAAAGGGAAGTGAAATGCTTCATTCAACATGAGGCGTTTGCTCACGGCATGCAGAGGAATGACATCGCCCTCCTCAGGCTCTCTCGGCCTGTGAAAGATGTCCAGCCGATCAGTCTCTCCAAAGCCTCTGATGTTTTCTCCTCCAGTGTTGAGTGCCGTGTTGCCGGCTGGGGCAAAACAAAGCAGGATGGTAAGTATATTTAGGTTACTTATCAAGAAGCCATCAACAATCAGGGTCATTGCTGTTGATCACTATATTCACGTCCATCACCAGTCCTAGTCGAAGCTTATGTGGCACCACGTAAGGGGGGGGGGGGGTGTTAAGTTAGTATAGACTGAGAAGATGGCGCCCAAGGCAAATGGGTTAATCAGCCCTGTCCATAACATATTAATTTGCCCCTTGTGACTAAATTCCTCCACTAATCATTGCTGTTCCCACCTACTGCAGTTCCCCCTTGTCAAAACTGAGACATGCAAAGAAAGTTACAAAGATTCTCTGACATTTTATAAAATTGGTGCTGTTTTCAAAATCATTTAAAAGGGTAATTATAGCGTTAAATAAGGTGACAAGTGCAATCTATCAAGTGCATTCATTAGAACAAAACAGCTGATTAAGGCTCTGTGCAAGGTTCGGTCACAGTTACGGCCATAGTTTTGTGCTGTAGTACATCGGGCTAGTAAAAATATGAACTCCCATTTATGCCTGTCATTCGAGGTCTTGACACCAAGCTCTTCCTAGAATGGATTTCTTGATTAACGTTAAAATTAAAACTGCACTTTCAATCGTTATTAGCACTGAATCTAAAAGGGAAATGATTCATTGAAATTAGGCTCATGACTAAATCAGAGTTTATTTCACAAGCGATTACATTAACAGCTTTAATTACACACGCTACCGAAACTCCTCCCTTTAACGATTAGGAGGCTGATCAGCCATGAGTCTTCTGGGTCCTCGGCTGTAAAATCGTATTTTTCTATTTTGAACACGGGGGCAGTGTCAGGTCAATTTCTACCCAGAGAATTGACTGCTAATTAAAATAGATAATGCATTAATTTTGTTAGGGTAACTCCGGTCAGCTTCACACTGCTCTTCACCGGAGCATGCTTACCTTCGCATTAGTTTGCGTAATTCCCTTGATGGCATCAATCATCGCATATTGCTTTGCAGGAATAGCCAATCTGCTTTGCTATTAAAATGCCATGGACTTACCCATCTGTTGTCTTCCGTGAGTCTTTAGCCTACTCCCGATATTTTAAGTGTTTTTAAGTTATTAAAGTGCGTTTATTTCGTCATGGAGTACGCCAAAGCATTGGTTTCACACTTTGTGGTTAGGTGGGTGTTTCCCCTCCCGGCTATAATCTTGCGAACCGTTCTTTGGCTCTGTTTTCAAGCCTTTTACCTTTATGCCGCGCAGCGGAGGACGCGACTTCAGCGAATTTTTTTTTTTTCACCCGGTGAACTTCGATCGTGTTATCGAGAAGTGCCGGTTTTCTTCGTTCGGATAAAAGGTGTTCAGGCCTCTTCTCCATCCCTCCCCCCCTTCACTCCAAATATCTCCACAATGCGTTTTTAACAGCCTATTATTTTCACCTTGTGGGAACATGTATATATTTTTCTATTCCCCCAATCACCCCAAGGGGGAAACCCAGCTTTGTATCCAGACTTTTTTTTTATATATAGAATCAAAAAACGTCTTGTATTTCGTATGGATATGTGCGGTCAAAGTTCTCATAACAGACTAGGGCAATGTCCATAAATGAATGGAATCTGTGTTTGCTTTAAATACTACTGTTGTAATGCAAGCGATTGTCTGGTCTCCAAAAGCTACGTTCCTGCACTTCCATGTTTGTGGTATCTGAGTAGACTGGCTGCTCCCTTGCAGGAGAATGTCACTGGTCAGCACGTTCCTCACCCACCAGCTCTCCGTCTTGCCACCACGGCCCTTCAGGGTCTGTACGTATGATCGGGCACAAAGACTGGCTGTGACTGCAACCACCTTGGATGACCTGATCCATAAGGTATGGACCTCTGCTGTCTTGGTCATACTGGCAATTTGCAGTAACCCGAACCCCTAGCTGTGTGACTGGTTGCAGTAAATTAATAGGCTATACAGCAGGGTTTCTGCTTTCGGTCACTCCTAGCTGAATTGCCAAAGCTAATAAGAAGCTAAGCTCATGCATTCTCATAGCAGGGGTACAACCGATCTGCCTTAGTTAGTTTGTATGTGGGCTGCACATTGTGGCAGGAGATGGATTCACACTTGTGCATTCAGGCCACTGCTCAGTCCTGCGGTTTGGCTACCAGAAAAGATCTTCTGTCTGCATTCCAGGTGAGGGCCGCTTTGCTGCTTTCCTGCCAGTTCCTGACCCTGACCCTAGAAGAAGACGGCAGCGTCATCGACACAGAGGCCTTCTTCCAATCTCTGCCCGACGATGCAGAGATCATGGTGCTGGAAAAAGGACAGACATGGAGCCACGTAAAGGTGACTCATTTTCCAGAGTGCTTGTACATGCTCTGTCCTGGTTTTGGCTCCATGCATAAAGGTGTATGCTTGCCTTTTATCTGGGACTGCGCTTCTGATGTCATCCTTTATAGGATATGTCTGTAAAACCACTGAAGAGAAATGGAATAGCCAAGGTGACCTTTGACCTGTACAAACTGCACCCAAAGGACGTCATCGGGTGCCTGAATATAAAAGCCAGGCTATATGATGCCTATACCATTTCTTATGACATTCGGTGTACAAAGGCCAAACATCTGTTTGTGTGAGTTGCTGACCTACCTTTCTGCTAATCATTTGTAGAGCGGCTTAGTTTTATGTGGCTCTGATGCTTGACTTGTGCTCTTCGCAGATACACTCTCTGCTTCCTTGCACGGATGGCTGGTGGGGTTGGCCATCTCCTCCTGTGTGGCTCGTCTTCTGTGATGCAGTACTTTGAGCATGACTGACCCCTGCTGGATGTGCTTCACTGGCTCTTCCAATGGTTTAGCGTGATGGCCAAAGCTTCTTGGTTGAGACTTGCAGTGGAGTGGTTCAGTTGACTCTGCAAGTAATACTGTGCGAGTTCATTTTAAAAATCCACACTTAAACTCTCATTTTAACTTTTAATAAAAGTTGTCTGTGTAATAAAGCTGAAATTAAGTGGGATCTTTTTTGCACATTGACCAATGGCACTTGAACTCAACATAGGGCTTCACCACGTGGGATTTTTTTTTCCCCACTAAATTACTGTGTGGGTATTTCTAGTAAAATTTAGGTAAACTATAGCCAAATTGTGCTTTTTATCTACCACTCAAGTCCTTTAAGTTAATGGTGCTGCCACAACTTAGGCAAAAAAAAGTCTTGTGCTTTGACTCTGCTGCAAAGCAGATTTGTGTGGAAACCAAACTGGTAGCTGAGCCAGTTGGTACTAACTTGTATGCTTGTGACGTGCCCCCGTTTTATCAGTATGTCAGAATGTGCTGGTCATCACACCAAATGGACACTCTGCGCTGTTGTGCTGAGAGGGTGCAAGTGAAACCATCATTAACCCTGCAGCAAAGTACTTCAGAACTCTAATCCATTCAGAACTCTGGTTTGAATCCTAAAAAGTTTGAGTTCTGATTGAATTTCCCCATAAGAAGTAATGGATTTTTTAATAGCATTTAAACACAAAATGAGCATTTTTTTTTCTTAATGGCTTCCAGAACAAAGAATGTATCCCAAACACCCCCTCATTAACCTGGTGTGAAATCCCTGTGATCAGCTGTTTCTGGTTGTTTTCATTAGTCCTCTGTATGTAATCTGAGTTTCAGTTTTATTTCCCCAGTCCAGTCATTGTAATGTTATTGTGTTCTGCCCGTGTTTCCCACTTGCTTGAGTCTTGTCCCTGCTGCTCTGGTACCAGCTCAGCAGATTGTGACAACCCCAAGTCATGCCCCAACACTGCGCAGACATTAGACTATGCCATGCGCTCCATTGTTTATTTTTATTACTCTGTATTCATTCATTTGTTTTAGGTTGTAACAACTATTGCATAACTTTTTGGTGAGTAGTGTTACTTGATACAGTATTTTCAATTAAAAAAAGCTATCACCCACAAACGATGCTATCACAGCAAATGTGAGACTGAAGTGTTACCCTTTGTTTCCGCAGAGACGTGGCACGTGACTCATTTCCCTGCACGTACAGGTTCTTAGGTCGGTATTCACGGTTCGACTTTTGAGATTCAGAGAGTTATGTCATTTTTTCCCCAACTGGTTGGTGTGACTTAAGAAATTCAAATTCTAATGAGTTTGAGAAATGAGGTACCACTGTACTTTGAACAGACTGTATGTGATCACTTCATCAGCTTGACTGAAATCAAACCAAATTTCAATGCACAATTGGGCACACTGCAAAGGGTGTTTACACCACGTTTTACTTTGCGTGCAGAGCCTCAGAACAGCATATTGTTCATGTTCTACACAGAACTGAAGCCATCTCCTTGGAAGGCCCTCATTACTGGAACAATTACATTACAAAAAATATTCCTGTCTGTGAGTTTATTTCATAGATAAGATGCACAAATCTAGGGAAAACACTGAAACATTCATGACGGAACATTAACATTTCCCTCCCCTCCCTCCCCCCTTAAAACATCACAACCCTTCTCTCAATGGATAAGAGTGAGTAGGAAATCTGGGCAGATTTGGTCTAATAGATTCTTTGAAGCATTACCATAAACGGAAAGGAAATGTTACAGAAATGCAACAGTCTCCACAAAAGCAAAGAGTGGTGATTTGGCATCGAAACACAGGAACAGCGCTGAGCATTGAACACATACACTACAAACACGCTGCAGATGCTTCATCATAAAAGACGATCTGCAGCTTATCCTGATTATGTTCAAGTCAGGTTATGTTGACTAATTCAGTAATAAAGTCCGGTATTATTCTGCCCAACGCCAGTTAAACAGGCTGCGTTTAATTAAAATCTCATCCAGATTTTCTTTGGCGTCAGAATCCCTTTATAGCTTCATTAATTTACATATTGCCTGTACAGCCTATAAAGCCAATAATTGAGCCATCTTCAGCTGAACACATTTTCTTTAAATCAAAGCCAAAAATGTAATTCCAGAATTTCGCCTCACATCCACTTCACAGAAGCAGCGTCAGTAAGTGGGCAGAAGTGCTTTTGTTCTTCTACATCAAACGTGACTTTCACTCTCTTGCTCATCCTGGAATCCTTCTGCGCCCCCCACCTTTGGCAGGAAGTCCCCCACATACCCAAAGCTGCTGACCACTTCACTATCCCAGATGAGGGCAGTCATAATAAACCAAAATGTGTCCACGCCAGCTGGGCTCTCTGTTCACAGATTCTAGTAAAGGAACCAGACGCTCACCACAGGAATGAACTGTGTGAGATGAACAAGCCAGTCAGTAGACTTCCCCTCCCCCCCGCCCCACCCGTGTCTCCGGACCCTCAGAAAGGCATCCCGTGTGTGATCTGCCGTGCCACCTGCTCCTCTGTGCTCTCCTCCTTCTCCTTGTCCTTCTCTCGGTTCCAGTCCTTGAGGCCCTCTGGCAGCGTCGTGTCCTCGTCCATGCCTCCCGTGCCCTCCACGAACTCTTCATAGCTGGACTTTTCTGCGAAGGGCCTCTGTCCCAAGAGTTCCACCATGTCATTCTTGTCCAGGACCTCCTTCTCCAGCAGGCGCAGGGCCACCTGAGACGAAGAAGGTCACATCACCCATTGCAAATCAGAGAACACACAATACGTGCAGTCTGAACATGACCTGGAAAAAACACCCAAACTCAATTTAACCCTGGGGAACCCACGGGGTCATATACAACCCTTCCTTTTATTTCTGCTTTACATTCAACCCACTCAAAGTTAAGAATTTTTTTTTGCTTTACAGCCCATAGTACCCAGTAACAGTAACATTTAGTGATTATTGACTGGCTTAACCAGATTTCCCCCCCCCCACAATGAATATGGCCCCCAACGCATTTTGAGCTGCTGTACATGCTGCAAAGATTCACCTGTCAAGCTGCGAATAGGCAGAAATTTTGCATCAGTTATAATGTTTAGATGTTATAGAACATGTACAACTAGGTTTTGGATGTTTTGAAACCTTTCTGGCAAATGTGATGATCATGCTCCATGGGCTCAACATCAGCCTCAGACACAAACAGAGGGAATACAACTGCTACACCCGACCTTACAACCCACCACAGGTAAACATTCTGTGTGTAGTACAGCTTTCTGCAGGTCTGTTCACTTGACCTGTTTCTTAATGGGTTGGCAAGTTTGAAGCATGTGTTTTATTGTCAGCACATGGTGAATGATGAAAAGGAAAACTCAATAAATGCATTTTGAAAACGTTGCAAGAATGTTGCAAAGATTTGGTTTTTCCTTCTTTTCTGTCCTTATTTCATAGGTGAGATTAACAAGTTGGAACAGCATGACCAGTCCAGTGGTTCGTATATGACACATTCATAACATGGACTGGGAAAGCACCTGATTTTGAGTTCACTGGGTCTGTATGATCATTTTAGCCAATGGACATTTTTTTCTATAACAAGGTGGTCTGGGTTCCCCAGGATTAAAGCTATTCAAAACTTTACAACATCCCACCCCTAAAGCTGAAGGATACCTTCTGACACGCCTTACCTTCTCCACCTCAGCCTTCTTCTCATTCAACAGGGTCTGGGTGCGCTGGTAGGCCGTGTTGATGAGCTGACGCACCTCCGTGTCAATCAGGCGAGCGGTGGCCTCACTGTAAGGCTTCTCTAGCACCATCTCCCCCTGCCGCGGGAGGTCAAAGGAGACCTGGCCCACCTTCTCATTCATCCCGAATTGCACAATCTGAGGGCATAACCCAAAAACACAGACTCGTATGCAGCACTTTGACCTCAGCACTGAGCCTGAGTGGCGAGACCAGCTCTTCAGGATGTCCACCCACACTCGCCCTACCTGAGCATATGCGCTCTGTGTGACCTTCCTGAGGTCGTCCTGAGCCCCCGTCGTGATTCTGCCGAAGAAGATCTCCTCGGAGACACGTCCTCCAAGGGTCATGCACATGCGGTCCAGAAGCTGCTCCTTTGTATAGAGATACTGCTCCTTGGGCAGATATTGGGCGTAACCGAGGCCCTTTCCACGTGGGATGATAGACACCTGAGAGAGCCAATCACAGAGGGCTTCACTTGGGTGTAGTCATGGTTCCGTGATGTACGGTCACTGGCCAAGGCAGTGTGAGTAAGGTTAGAAGCTGACCTTCAGCAGGGGGTCCGCGTGCTCCAGGAACCACCCTGCCACTGCGTGCCCAGCCTCATGGTACGCAACAGTCTTCTTCTCTTCTGGCTGGAGCACCTGGGTCTTCTTCTCAAGACCTGAACATACAGAAGCTCAGTCAGCCTATCTGCTGATCCTGCACACACTCAACTCCATTAAAGGCTTCTTATTTTTAATTCTACTCTAATCTCAACTGCTCCTGACAGACTACCATCGGCACCCAGGACAACGGCCCAGAAGGTCACGCTCACCTCCAATCACTCGCTCGATGGCCTGCTCAAAATGCTTCTGGGTAATGGAATCGGAGAGGTGCCTGGCAGCGATCAGCGCGGCTTCATTGCAGACGTTGGCAATATCAGCACCTAAGAAGAGTAGGAGAGGGTGGAAGAACTGGGAGTGTGCCAAGGACAGCACAGTCCACATGATCCCTCAGGATGTTCTTGGGCGTTATTAGGAGTTGCCGATCCGCTGGTCCCCTCACACCAACTCTGAGAACGGGCTCACCTGAGAATCCAGGTGTGAGCGCTGCCATCTTCCTCGCCAACGCGTCCTTATCCAGGGATGCGTCCAACCTCAAGGGCCGTAGGTGCACCTTAAATATGGAGGCTCTGCCCTTAATGTCAGGAGGACCTGAATGGGTGCAGGAGAACAGAGACACGGCAGATCTTTGTCAACCTCGTCTGACTGAAACGAAGATGTCAGCATCTGACAGCGTCCGTACCGATGTAGATCTGCCTGTCGAAGCGGCCGGGCCTCATAAGCGCAGGATCCAAGATGTCGGGTCTGTTGGTGCCCGCAAGCACCACCACATTGGTGGCAGTGTTGAATCCTGGAAGGCAATAGGAGCAGGACAGTAATCAAGGTGCAGAAATAGCAGAGAAGATGATCACTGCGTTTTACTTGTGTTCAAAGTATGTACCACCGATTCGCACCCACTACCATCCTCAGTTCAATCGGACTCTTTTGCCTCCAAGTATGTGTAGGAAAAGCCTAGTTCATGCTTCTCTTTTCTACATGCACTTTCAGGCTGGGGATGGCCGTCCGCGTGACAGCTTGTGTTCATACTACGTTTTACTGCGAATGCGGACGGTCGTGGTCAGTGCATGCATCCAGCAGTGATGTTCCTCCAGGCCAGGAGAGGGCAGATGTATAGCATCAATGTAATGAAATGGGTGAAACTTTTATGAACAGGATTAATGTTATTAGTCAAGGCTTGGGCAGTATTACAGTAGTAAGGATATTCTGAAGCAAAATTAGCCAGGATGCCCCCCCCCCACCGCTCAGTGAATTTTATCACCAATATTTCAAAACGCCAGAATAGTATTGCTTTTTAAAATACCATAAACCCTATAATATCTGCACAGTATGAAACATTCGATTTGCGAGAAGCTCCAACCCTCATACAGCTGTTCAACACAACAGCAGCTACACTTCCTCTACTCTTTCATCATTGACTGCTGATCTGTAAAAGTCCACGATGCCACCTACTGGAAAAACCTAATCAATTATTTTGCACGAGTGGTCGATGCACAAGGATGCGCATGGTTTCTGTTAGACATAAAACTGTGGCCTACACATGCAAAGCCCATCATGACGAAATTCACATCACTTACCCTTGTCTGCAACCAAAAGTGCATTTGGAAAAGTATGAATTGGCCTTCCGACTGAAACTCTTAAACGCTACTCACCGTCCATCTCTACCAGCAGCTGGTTGAGGGTGTTCTCTTGCTCGCTCTGGCCTCCAAAGTTCCCACGGCCTCTCTTGCGTCCAACCGCGTCGATCTCGTCGATGAAGAGGATGCAGGGCGCATTCTTTCGGGCCATCACAAAGAGGTCGCGGACCTGAGCATGGGTCAAAGATGCTCCAGTTCAGGACTGTCATTACCCATGGGGATCTCAGAGCCAACCTGATCTGCTACTAGTACCCACAAGATCGGGATCTCAGCAGGAAAGGCAGAATTATGGAAAACAACTCACATTACTGGCAAAATGTGGCAAAAAGTACTTCATATTCCTACTCTCTGGAAACATGAACACCACACCCAAACAGAGCAACAATGATCGATTCTAGCATAGCGCTCAAAGCAGACAGACAACACTGAGAGGAGGCGGGGTCCTTGTCTCACTCACCCTGGCTGGACCGACTCCCACGAACATCTCCAGAAATTCAGAGCCATTGACCGTGATGAATGGGACATTGGCCTCTCCAGCCGTTGCTTTGGCCAAAAGGGTCTTTCCCGTACCAGGGGGTCCAGTGAGTATTGCTCCCTAATGGGTAAAAAGTGGGAAGGAATCCATTAGGTGAAGACACCAAATATCAGGTTTCATACCAGATGCGTCGTCTTCTCTAAAACTTTTATACGTAGCGTGTGCCAACAGAAAACAAAATCTGATGATGACACGCTGCTACAATGTTTATTTTAATGAGGAACAGGCACGTATTTTGGGTAGAGGTGCATCTGCCCTCTTATGACAGCGTGCATCCTTTTCTGGCACCTTGGGGATCTTGGCACCCAGGTCCTGATACTGCTTGGGGTTCTTGAGAAAGTTGACAAACTCCATGATCTCCAGCTTGGCCTCCTCGCAGCCCGCCACGTCTTTGAACTTGACGTCAATCTCGTCGCGCAGCACTTTGGCAGTGGTCTCGCCTACGCTGAAGAGCCCTCCCACCCCCCGTCCAGGCCGGCCTCCAGCCGCGGGGCCCCGACGCAAGGTGAACAGCAGGAAGGCGATGATCAGCATGGTGGGAAGCATGCTGAGAAGGAAAGAGCTGCAAAAGGACTGCGATTTAGGGTATAACGGAAGTTAAGTCAAGACACTCACAGGAAGACCATCAAGGTCAGCTTTTAGCAGAACAGCAGCTACAAACATCTGTGGTTCACAACGTATGATGCTTCAATATCTTCAATATCAAAACACAGACCAAACATGTAGAGAAGTGAATTCCTGGAGTAAAGGTCATGCATGACTGGGACCGTGCCCATGCTGGTACACACTCCATAGCCCAACCCAGCCTCACCCATCACTCTCAGATGTGTAGACGACAGGCAGCCGGTTCTCCCCCTCTATTCCCAGCTCCATCTGCGCGGTCTCCAGGTTGCGCTCAAACGTGTCCACACTGCCAATGTTGAACCACACATACTGCTGCAGACAGAAGACCGTGTCAAGGAGATTAGCTGGAGACCGAAAACAGCACCACAGTCAGGCAAAACAGGAAACTACCGAATGTATGTTCACACTTTGCTTTGTTACAGTCTAATGCCATAAGAGCGGCACAATTTAACAATGGATACAAACAGGCAAATGAAAACCATTATTTACTGCAACTCCAATAACCAAAGGAAAACCAGCCAAAAACGTTTGAAGATCCCATTACAGCAAGACACACAAAATCCTAACATCAGTCACCAAAACTAATGGACTCACTCCATCCACTGGAGCCTTCCCTGGAGAGAAGATCACTTTGACGTAACGCTTGTTCGTCACCTCCAGCCTGTCCACCTGCAAAGACGGGGGAAGTCAACTTCAAACCCAGTGCTACTGCAGGAACCAGCGCCAATCAGAGATCATTACTGTTACCAACAGAAGCAAACAGATAAACTAAACAGACAAGCAGTCTGCCATTCAAATTACAAAACACTTACAACTCCTTTCGAGAGGTAATTGTTGACAAAGTCCTTCCAGGTCACTTCTCGGGCCGCGTTTCGGAAGAAGAAATAATATCCCACTGTTGTCCAGAAGGCCGCCGCACTCAGGAAGTACATGCGGAATTCCCGGTCATCCCAGGGCACGTCGCCCTGGATGGAAGGAAGAAAATGGAAGGAAAGAAAAACAAAACATGAGCCCCATCGGTGGGACGACCATTCTCACTGTATTCGGCATGACAGCCCACCTTCTGCAGCCGACTCCACCACGTAGAGTCCTCCTTTCTCCCTCCTCTTCTGCCCCCGCCTCCTGTTGAGCCCCCACCTCCACCTGCTCCTCCACCTGGCCCTCCACCTCCAGCTGACTTCCCTGGGGGCCGCTGGCCATTTGCAGGCTTGGCCTCTGGTCCAGGACAAACACCAATCAATGGTCAAGCCGTCATCACGTGATTATAGTTATTGTACTTCAAAATGTGCAACAACACAAATACAAGTACGGAGAGTGCAAGCCCTTGCATACTAAACTCAGTGTAAATCCATAAGTAGTATTGGGGGGGGGGGGGGGGGGCAG
>JABFEB020000102.1:1492196-1503106 GCA_019775895.2 Stomatorhinus ivindoensis
CCCCCCCCCCCCCCCCCCCCCCCCCCCCCCCCCCCCCCCCCCCCCTAGTTTCATTTTTCTTAGGACCATTTTTGCAGTAAAATCTCTCAAGTCCTGCAGAAAAAGAAAACTAAAGTCAGTATAAGCTTTAACATATACATTTTAGAATTAAAAATAGAACAAATTACATTAAGTAGTAAAAGAAAACAAACGAATTCAAACCTATTCAAACAAGTAAGTAAACCATGTGTAAATCATGCTGTACACACTCCCTAGCCCAACCCAGCCTGACTCATCACTCATGAATTAACTGTGATCAACCACAATTATTGGAAAGCTGACCTCAATTTCACTAGCCATACCCAGGCATTATCAATGCCAGACCTGGTCAATCAAGAAACCGTTGAAATAAAACCTGACAAAGTGAAGTAGCTAAAAGATCTCAAAAAGCTACACATCATGCCACGAACTAAAGAAACTCCAGAACGTATGAGAAACAAATTCATTGACATCTATCAGTCTAGAAAGGGTTACAAAGCCGTTTCTAAGGCTTTGGGACTCCAGCAAACCTCAGGGAGAGCCATTATCCACAAATGGAGCAAACTTGGAAAAGCTAAATGTAAACCTTCCCTGGCACGGCCGGCCTAGCAAAATCACTCCAAGAGCGCATCGACAACTTGTCCAGGAGGTGACGAAAGACCCCAGAACTCAAGAACTGCAAGCCTCACTTGCCTCAGTTAAGGTCTCTGTTCATGATTCAACAATAAGAAAGAAGCTGGACAAGAATGGCATCCATGGGAGAGTTCCAAGGAGTTGGTGCTGACCGAGAAGTGTCATAGCAGTCTGGAAGGCGGTAAATACTCTTTCACAGCATTGATTAATATATGATATGTAATATATATGACTATAAGCCATGAAAAAGTAAAATTGAGACCACTATGTATTTATACAATTCTGCTTTTTTAAATCCTGGCTCTGCTGGCAGAAGGCTATGCTGAGCAGCAGGCTGCTTCCAGGCTTAAAGTGTCTAAGACAGCAATATAAAAGAATAAGGTGAAGCGGGAGACACTGGGAATGACCAGAAACCAGCCGGGTAGAGGGCAGAAGTGACTTTCTCATAACGAGATGACTGGTAACTCATGAATCGGACGATGACATCAAGTGACCTTCAAAAGGAATGGGAAGCGTGAAGTGCAGGTGTGAAGTGCACTATTAGGACAGTTTGTCAGGCTCCTAGAAGCGGGACTGACGTCCCATAAAGCAAGAAAGAAGCCCTTCGTTAATGAGAAGCAGGGAAGAGCCAGGCTAGAGAAATGAGTGAAACAAAAAAAGTGTTGTAGTCTTAGGTGTGTTTGTGTATTTAAACAGCCACAAAAAAATTCTGTTGTGTATTATTTTCTTTCCATTCCTAATACTTCCCAGTCCTTAAAAACTAGCGGATTGCTTTAGATTTTATGAAGTTCAGCAGTTTTAAATCCATTAGGAGTCCACCGGTGAAAACGATCCTATTTATCACAGAAAAATAGCAATAATAACGGGAAGGAAAAAAAGAAAAATGCTAAATTAAAATGCCCAAGACAAGTTTTAAGGCATTTCTGCGAAGGAACTACAAAGATGTGAGATCTTGATTCGAGTTTTACAATAAGTAGCTACCTGAATAAGGTTCATGCACAAAGTTAACAGCTACCGTTTCTTTATGAACTAAGGATCTGGAATAAAATGTCTCCAGAAACCTGCCAGCCAGAAGCAGATCAAAATAATAAAAAGCAAAATACAGTGGTACGTCGGTTCTGGAACTTAATCCGTTCCAGACTACAGATCGAATCCTAAAAAGTTCGAGTTCTGATCGAATTGTTCCCATAAGAAATAATGGAAAACCAATTAATTGGTTCCCGGCCTCCCAAAATCACACCTGAATGTTTTTTTAAAAAAAACACAAAATGAACAGGTTAAATAAGAGCATTTTTTTCTTAATGGCTTCTAAAACAATAAAGATCTTATCCCAACATTGCCCCTGTCCTGCCCTGATTGTCCGCTCCTTCCGTGTGCCACGCTCCCTCGTTAACCTCGTGTGGGATCCCCGTGTGATCAGCTGTTTCTGGTTATTGTCATTAGTCCTCTGCATTAAGTCCGCATTTCAGTTTGTTTCCCCAGTCCGGTCATTGTGTGCGTTCGACTTGCTTACAGCGCTGGCTTAAAGCAACACATTCTGATCCTGATGCAATGCATTATGGTTAGATGCGTTGTGGCCTCTCACCCGGCTGCACAAACTGGAACCGCCTCCGTGACGACATACCTTTGCCCTTATTGGCTGAAGAGTTTAGTTACACGCATGATGTTTGTATCCGAGGCAGTTCTGACGCGTAATCTGCTATTTCTCCTGAATATCACATAAAGCAGTGAGAACTGGTTTTCAGTTAAACTTTATTTTACCAGGTAAATTAAATAAATGACATAATGCTCTAATAGTACACGTAAGTTAGTGGTTTATTTATTGTTAGTTACTGTAATGTTGTGCTGCTTTATTTGGTTAATCGTCCAGTCTGTGAAGAAGGTATTCCAGTAAGAATTGCATTGCAGTATGACTCATTTCCTGGCGCGTACAATTTATATTAGGTCAGCTTTCACGGTTCGACTTCTGATATTCAGATCAAGTTCTAGGTCAAATTCGTTTGTTCGACTTTCAAGAAATTCGAGTTCTAGTGAGTTCAAGAACCGAGGTACCACTGTATACGTCATTCAATTTTCTAAGTAGAACCACAGAATAGACAGGGTGCAGTGTGGCCACCCCCAAAAATGTAACTGGTCCCTGATGCCCACCCCAATCAAAATTTTCTGCCGACATGGCCATTACCTGCAGTAACAGACACATGGACATACAGGGAAAATGACCCTAACAGCACATCCCACCAGTGATGAATATCACCCTTATGGAGGAACAACAGACCTTTTGCACCTTTTGCCCGTGGGCTAGTTAGCCTCCTGTAGGCTCCCAGCACGTCCGTCAGCAGGGTCGTTCTGTCAAATGCAACCTGGGTATCAGGTCGTCCGGAGACCTGGAACAGATACAAAGGTGTCAAACCTCTCTGATCGAGGAAACTGTCAAAAATAATTATCATGCTGATCATCAGACAACGACTGTGTGGCTCAGGCTTTAATGCAGTGTTTACATAGAAAGATTCCCCTTAATGTTCAAAAGATCGCATTACATGCCCCGTGTAGGTGGTTAAAGTATCTTTTATTTATAAAATAATGTGTGTGTGTGTGCGTGTGTGTATAGACACGCGCGCGCGCGCGCACACACACACACACACACACACAGATAAGAAAGGAAGAATCCGAGGACCCGGCAGCGCGCATCCCGGCCATTTCTCCGCGAGGCCCGATCTGGGCTTTCGCCGCAGCAGGCCGCCATGTCACCCCGCGTAATGTCGCCTGCAGGCCTACTCTACCAGACAGTCAGCGCCGGAAACCCGTGGCGGGGGACGCAGAGACCGGGCCGGTGCTGTCTGCGAGACATCGGTGGCTGAAGCACGGGCGACCCCGGTGAGCCACCGCAAGCGAGGCAAGGCGCGGGCAGACATACCAGGCGTGAGGCTCCGGAGCGCACAGCCCGAGACAGCGCGCATTGCAGGAACGTGCGGCAGCCCAACGACAGCCGAAGGTAGCGGTGGGCCATGGCGCGCGGAGGCGCTTTCCGTCAGATATCAGGACAGGTGGCACGGTAAACTGCTCCGCCGCACAAAGCCGTCATGCTTCTGTTTACGTGCGTGCGTCATTACGTCATCTCCAGGGACACGCCTACTACGCTCCTGCGCAAGGTGACCGAAGTTATCTAGGTCGAACCACGTTCACAACCTTTATGTGTTTTCTTTTTATTGTTTTTTTATTTTATTGTTTTTATTTTTATGGTTAATATGACACTGAATCCAGATTACGTGTTTATTTTTATGCCCACCTATGGTTTAACCATTTAACAATTTCTTTTTTCCTATATTGCAACACGTTATATTGCTACGGCAGCCTGGTGGGAATTTGGGCTACTTACTTTTACAGGTTAGGCATTCAAGTGCGACATGGCATAGCGCAAAGTAATGAAATCGATTCTCTATTGATCGGAATTTGACTTATTTCCCTCTCATGTAATTTGCCATAATGGCCGCTAGATGGAAACCTTGGTCATACCACTTACCATTATTGCGTTCACAGTTACTTTGTAACCTGGCAGATTTTCTTTCTATACAAGTGTTTCATTCTTTCCACTTTCTTGCTGCAATTTGACTTTATAAGAGTAACGGCGATGTGTGTCTTGACCGGTTTCATCCAGAATGTCCATTATTAATATTGAATATTGGGATAAAACTCTGGGGTAACATTGGGGAATTTAACTTAAATGGTTTGAAGCGGATATTTAGCTGAAATCTGACATCAGTGCATCCAGTCATGCCATACTATGACTCCCTCCCTCTTTAAAAGCAATTTACATGCAGCAAATGCTTAAGCTTTATATAGACCTTGGTCTGCAATAAAGGGGCCAGTTGAATGGGCAAGTGCAGGGACGCACCACAGATCCTGCTGCTATGGATAGAAAAGGGGCCGTCCCAGCAAGTGAAAAAGGCAGGACCTGAGCAGGGACTCGCAGGGGAGAGTGAACCACTCATATTCAAAAAGAGAGACTGAGGAGCAGAGTGCTGAGAGCACAGTAAGTGGCCTCCTCTGGGAAGAGGAAGTGAGTCTGTGTCACTCATGCATGTGTGTGTGGGTGTTTCGGAGAGAGAGGACAGGGCAGTTTGATTGGTCAGCACACAGGAAGTGATCTCAACAGCTTTCTCCCAGGGTAGTTAGTGGCTGTAGCTCAACTTCTAGGCACCAGATGGAAAGTTCTCCCAAAGAGGCCCCCCCCCCTGGCAGCTGTGGAGGGTTGCATCACATGCAGTTCCTGAGTCGTCAGGCCAGGGCCGAAGGCGGCATTGATGGGGCTGCCCCGAGGAAGTCTCGCACCACGTCCGCTCAGGCTGAAGATCAGCAGGAGGAGAGTCGGGCTGGTCATCCTCTTCTGGTTTGGGTCATGGTTGCTGCTCAACGGGCTGCTGTTCATCCACAAGACCTTGCTGTCTGACATCTGCACAGATGACCGGAGTCGCAGGATCCTCCAGAGACTGGTAAGAGCTTTATGGGTTCTGTGGTTCGTGCAGACACATGTATGTATATTCAAACGCTTTCATGTGATGTCACATATGGGTCACATAACAGTTACCCCTTCTGTCATCTTCTGGGGTTTGACACTGTCACATTTTTATTCCTGGCAGATTCCCAAGACACATTTTTAATATAATTTTATATTCATTTTATATGTCAGACTGTTTCATTCCCTCTCAGAGTGAATCTGACACATGATGTAAAGTGGCACAAAACATCCACCTGCACGATAACAGGCCTCCTGTGCCAGCATGTACCCAGCATGCATTTCATTCGACCTCCTTTACCAGACAAAGCTATTCCGCTCTTCGCCATAATAAAGGGCGACATCAAGTTTCATCCCTTCCAAAGAGAGACTGACTGTTTTTCTAATTTTTTCTTCGTACTGGTTCCTCTGGGTCCTTACAGGTAACCACCCCGTTTTCATTCTGTGCTACTTCAAGCTGTATTTAAATAGCTGCCTGGCTGATTGCCCTAGTTTTTCCACTTGCAGAATGTAACAATAACACACAACGATCAGGCCTTTTCTGTTTCTCTGCATGCTACCGTGAGGTGTGACTCGGATCAGTGCATCTGCAACACAGTTGAACCTACGGCTTTTCCCATTTCACGGTCACGCTAGTGGAAATTTTCTGTTATTGAAAGGAACGGAAGTGACAGATCCTTAATTTCTTCTAATTCTTGTGTCCTGCATTAAACCTAATGGTACTGTAGTAATAGGAATGTCAAGTGGATGCATATATATATGACGTATGATTATGATCCCAGCCCTCTAATCTTAATTAGCATAGGTGTGCCAGGGTGTTGCAGTGGTACCTTGGTTACCACTGCTGCCATCCACCTCTGAGACTGGGGCATTTGTCTCCACCCCAGCTCTATGTATGTGCAGTTTGCATGGTATGTTCTCCCTGTGTCATTGTGGGCTTTCCTTTGGGTTCTCAAGTTTCCCTTCCTAAGTCCAAAGGTATGCTGTGGTGAATTGGAGTTGCCAAATTGTGTGTGTGTGTTTTTCCAGTCAAGTGTCCTAATAGTGGGACACACCTACTTCAGTGAACACAAAGGTTCAGCTCCGGCTCCCACACTCATGTAGTGGTTGCAGTGTTGTGTTTCACAGGGAACCAGCTCACTGAACTGCAGCTGGCCCCTCAACTAGGGCTGTAACAGAAGCTCGCGTGCACCGTTTCCCACGGCTGGACCAGCCTGGGACTCCTGAGCTTGTGGCGTCTCTCTGTTTCAGTGTGAGGAGTACAGGCGGGGTGTCCTGACGGGCGACCTCTGCCACGACCTCTGCGTCAGCCGTACCCTGAAGTACGAGCGCTGCCTTTACTACGAGAGCGGCAAGAAGGTGATGAAAGCTGACTGGCGGGGCGTGCCCGTCGTGCTCAAGTCCAAGCTGGAGGACTTCTCCTCCTACGAGAACTTCAGCTTGCTGGAGTACCAGGACGCTGCAGAACTTTTACCCATGGACATAGTCCTCTACGCCACCCTCGAGATGAAGAACTCCCTTGGTCTGGAGGTGAAACGCAGCACTGTGCCCCAGTTGTGGGCCCGCCGCCTCAGAGGGCGTCAGCAGAAGGTCACCCGGGCTGAGCTGGCCTCCCTCTGGTCTCTCCTGCAGCAGGAAGAGTACACCTTCTTCAGGGTGCTCCAGGATCTCAGCCAGCATGTCGTGAAGGTTCTGGGCTCGTGCGGCCATTTCTATGCAGTGGAGTATCTCATCGCTGGCCAGGCCAGGATGCAGCATCTCTTTGCCCTGGAGGAGCTTCTGGAGCTGCCCTGGAGAAGAGAGGGGGCCTCAGGCAGACGCATGGTGCTCCACATCGCCCTCAGCTTCATGGATATGATCAGGCATTTCGAGGACGACTTCACCCATCGTCTCCACCTCTGTGACGTCAAGCCAGAGAACTTCGCAGTCCGGAAGGACCTCACGGTTTGTGCCAAATCACCTTATTTTACTGCCTTCCATTTCATATTACATACTATTATATGAGTATGGAGTTACTCTTTAATACTCTTAGAGAAGCTGGGCAGCTACGCTCCCCATACTCCCTTCACTGACATTTTCAATGAGCATGTGACCCACCCTCCATGTCCTCTGCGGCAGATCACAACCTTCTCTCATCATCGGCCTTGTAGGTCGTGGCCATCGATGCAGACCTGGCTTTTTTCGACCCCAAGATGCGAGCCATTCTGGAGCAGAATTGCACCAGCAACGACGACTGTGTCTTCTTTGACTGCAGCTCAAGGTGCGACGAGAGGAGACACAGATGTGGCTCCGAACGCATAAACAGCAACCTTCAGGTAGGCCGCGTTAACTCTCTATAAGAGCAGACATCCAAATGAACAGGTCTGGCTCAGTACCAGCCCCATATTTTATTACTATAGTTAACATTCATTGGTTTAAATGCAAAAAAAAAAAAACACCAGCGCATTTCTTTCCCAGAAACCTGAAACAGTCTGGCATAACTCCATGAGATATCAAGCTTTCCAAATATGGACAGCACCGGCAGAATGAGCAGCCTTCAGCGCAGAGAATAATCTCGGTGTGTGGGACCCCCACAGTCCCAGACAAGCACTTCATGCTCACCGAAGTGCCACAAACCCTGGAATTCACATATAGATACATCAGCACAGTAGATGGGGCACAGAGTATACCTGAAATGAAATGAAATTCGATGGCATCAAGTTAAATTAAATGAAACTGAAATGACTATGCTCAGAATCAGAAAAGGACTAAGTATGATAAACTTAAAAAGAAACTGTGTACATAGTCTGGTTTCCTGATCCACAGCACTCTCTTCATAGGTGATATGTGACAAGATATTTAGGTACTGGTTCCCCACCACATCCCTGGGCGGCAGGGCAGGGCACCCCCTGGAGGTGAAGCTGAGACATACTGTCCAGGAGTGTGCCATGGGAACAGGAGGCCGGGCTGTCCAGGAGCGCCTGCTGAAGCTCCTCACCCAGCTCCTGCAGAACAGCAGGAGGACACCAGCGGACGTGGAGCAACAGCCATCAAACGGCGGCTGATTACACGAACCTGATGCATGCTTCTGATACAGCAGCAGTGCAGGAAAATACTGAATGGGGATGACCCATGAAAAGACTGAATGTTATGCATTTTCTCTTATTATTTTAAGAGAAAAAGAATTTGCATTTATTACACAAAAACTACCAAAAAATAATATTATCATGACTTATTCCAACCCCTAATTTTATATATTTTTTAAAACTACTTTTGCTTATGAGCCTTTGTTTTATATATATATATATATATATATATATATTCTCATATTAAGTACATCATGGTGAATGATTTCTACATGGTAATAGAGATGATGTTATATGAGAACAGCAGCATGAATAGGCACCCCTGCCCTGTCTGCTGTTACCATGGAAGGAAAAGGCTGTACGGGCAGGAGGGGAGCTGTGATATTAGACAGGCCTCCATCCTGGGACTCTGCTCTCTGTGACTCTGTATTGGGTAGAGCAGTGATGTCTCTACAGACCAGCCCTGATGGAGACCAGTGACACTGTGTGTGTCTTCTGGGGCAGCTAGACCTCCTAGGGGAGGTGGGACCTGTATGCCTCTGGGTGGCTACAGTTAGGTAGAGTAAGGAGAAGTCATCATTTATGGGGTTGTTGATATAGAGTACAGAATGTTTTTGATCCCAGAAAATATCAACAAATGCAAGGGCACCAAAGAAAACCAGAGGGAAAAGAATTTCAGTGCAGCTTGATGTCTGGTCTAAGGTTGGTAACAAAACACCTACAGAACCCTGACTCAGGACAGCAAGTGGCTCCTGCTGGACCATCATCTCCATGCTTTATGAACTTCTCTGTCGAAATACTGAAAAATCTTCTTGTGTTCTTTTGTTTCTGTTTCTCCTGGACACACACCAGTTCTTTTCAGGCAGAAAGAAAAGTCCACACCGGTGGATGGCGGGGAAAATGTCACACAAGCGGAAAACACTTTATGTGGAAAGTAGTTCTTGGCAGTGCCTGCATTGTGATTGGCCGAGTTCATGAGATTGGATTTCCCTGGAGACAATAGCTTCTAAGCAAATTTGCAAGTTAGGCTGAAGAGATCTGAACATGCTTTTAGAGATAAACAGCATGGCCCAAGAGCTTGGACATCTGATGAAGTGCATTACAGTCATTTCCAGAGCTAGGAACACAGACCAGGTTTTGTAAGCTTGCGTTTAGAGGCATTGTAACCTAAATACACATAGTTTAGATGATGGCTCAGAACTAAGGTTTACCTATCAGCCTTGGCCATTACTGGTCACATATGGGGCTCGATGGGAATTGAGTGTATCTGATGTAACTAACAGCACACTGTCTTATGAGGATTGGTTAACTGAGCTGAATCTGTTTAGCCTCAAGCAAAGGAGACTAAGGGGGGACATGATCCAGGTATATAAGATTCTAACAGGTTTGGATGCTGTTCAGCCAAATGGCTACTTCAATATTAGTTTAAATACTAGAACACGTGGCCGTAAGTGGAAATTAGCTGGAGAACATTTTAAAATCTATTTCAGAATGCATTTCTTTACACAGCATGTAGTTAGAGTATGGAATAGTCTTCCTCTTAGTGTAGTGCGAGCTGAAACCCAGAATCCCAGAAATCAAAGCTAGATAAGTCTGAGCTATTAGTTAAGTCAGGGGTGGCTAATCTTATCCGCAAAGGGCTGATGTGTATGTGGGTTTTCGCTGCAACTCCCTAATTAGATTACTAGTTAGAGGACTGATTGCCTGAAAAGTCCTCACACCTGGGTTTGAACAGCTGACCTACAGGTTATCCCAAAAACCTGCATACACACCTACTCTTTGCAGATAAGATTGGCCACCCCTGCAATAAGTTCACCCCAAATGAGCATCATGGGCCGAATGGCCTCCTCTCATTTGTAAATTTCTTATGTTCTCATTTTTTTCCTGAGAAATACCAGCCTGTCATAAAAATAGCCATGAGAACCATTAGGGTTAGGGATTAGGATTAGGGGTTGGATTTAGGGCTAAGAGTGTGGGGTTAAGGTTAGGGATAGAGCTAGAGGGACAGAGGCTTTTCAGGAAGGGAATCTCTGCAGCCAGACCACTGAGACCAGCTTGCTGCTCTCTCCTGGAACTAAGCAGCTCTTATAGTCCACTTTGGCTACATCAACATGTCTTTCCATTTGTGGTGTCTTTGGGGTCTGCACTTCACTGGCTTTGAAGGGCAGGTCCCAGGAATACTCAGCTATTTACTCAGCCTTCATTGACTCAAGCTTTGACCATATGTATATAGATAGTTATGTAACAGCAAGCAAAGTAGTAGACCTGACTCTTGTGATTGCACAGGTAACATGTTATTGTGAGGAATTCTCTTCAATCATTTTGCCTTGTATGGGTTACGTAGCCTCAGTCACATTTGGAAGCACAAATAAGATTTCTTCCTACTGGGGAGTTTTTCCTTGCCTCTGTCACCTCTGGCTTGCTCCCTGGGGGCATTGGGCAGGGATGAAGTAAAGCTCTGTTAGAGAATGTAACAATGTGAAAATACACTATATAAAAATAAGTTGAATTGAACTGGGGTTGGTAGGGAAGTGCAGTTATTAGCATTGTTGCCTCACTCCTTCGGGACCTGGGTTTGAGTCTTTGTTGAGGTTCTGTATGTGGAGTTAGCATGTTCTTCCTGAATCACTGTGGAGTTTCCTCTGGGTGCTCGGGGGGGGGGGGGGGGGGGGGGGGGGGGG
>JABFEB020000104.1:19500-31005 GCA_019775895.2 Stomatorhinus ivindoensis
CCCCCCCCCCCCCCCCCCCCCCCTCGGTTTAATAAGTGTCTGCCAGCCGCTTTTGAAATAAATTGAACTAATTTACGTGGCTGGAGCAGAATACGCGACCGTGCGGCTGTGAGGCGTCACCTCCCAAGGAGGGCGGCACAGGTAGTGGTGTGGGGGGGGTGGGGGGGACGCGTGGAGGCTCAGGCGGTGATTCCCCGGCTGACAGCTACATAAGCGCCACATCTAAAAGGGCTCATTTGTTAAAAGTAAAACTCCTGGGGGGGTACAACCGTCTGTGACCCGGGGGCTGTTTTAATGTGAGCTTTTACAACGTGAGCCAGAACGTGGTCAGAGACGGAGAGAGAGAGGATGGGGAAATCACGCAGTGAAAGACTGTTGCTCACTCTTCCTATAGCTGTGGTCATGGAAGGTGCACTTTATCACAGACGTGTCCCTGTCACCTGAGGACCATGTCAGCCCAGCATCAGTGCAGCCTCCGTCAGAGTGAGGTGCTCATTTTCACTGCCGCAGAAGCGGCTGATAAAAAACAGCCAGCCCTGATGTGGGCGGGACACTCTAGGCCCCTCGTCTGTATCTGCCACCTTGTGCCCTGCTAGACCCGGCTTCATATCCCATCGCTAACCGGCGCCCGCCTGGGCTTCGACTTGCCCCCCTGCAGGTTTTCGGGCAGCCAGCATTGCGGCCACGTCCACTGCGCCTACCAGTACCGCGAGCACTACCACTGCATGGACCCGGAGTGCAACTACCAGGTGAGCCGGCCGGCCGGGCGGAGGAGAGTGAGGCCTTCGCAGAGATCCATGGGAGCACTGACCAGACGCTTAAAGGAACCTCAACCCACAGTCCAACCACCCCAACTCACTGTTTATTTAGCAAGAAAGCAGACTGACTCAAAAGTGCAAAGGCGGGGCCCTCCTGGGATTAGAACCTGCCTTTTGATCCATAGACCATAGAGTCTCCTGTCTCTTCCCATCCATCCACTCTGAAATCCCACCCCCCCGTGCTTTTGGCCACAAGCTATTTTTTTTCTGTCGGGGCCCAGCCAGGTGTCACAGTGATAAATGAAATCATGTCGCCCAAGTTGTGTCGCAGTGAAACAGCCATGCTTCAGTGAGTCTAAATGCCTGTCCAATGCCCCCCCCCCCCCCTTTCCCCAATCCACCCTGTCATTACATTTCCATAAGTCCGACAGCCATGCTAGGTGTAGCTGGATACTTGGGCCGTGTACAGGATGTCTTACAATCGGTGTAGTTTGTCTGGAAGCTACTGGTGTGTGTGGGGGGGGGGCATGGTGATGTATGAATGTTACCGCCAGTTACAGGACACGCCCAAGCCACACCCACCCACCTAAAGCCGCGGCTAATGTACGTCAGTGGAACAGGTTGTGTCGGCTGGCGGCTGTCCAGCACAGGGTATGGGAATGCCTCAGCCTGTCTTTATTTGCTGTTTATTTCGTTTATGTCACAAGCTGGACCGAAAGCACATCCGGATTCAGACGATTGGCCTTTCCTTTGGGGTTAATTGTAAATATGGGTAAAATATGGCTCCGATTTCTGTTTTTTTTCTTCTGGAGACATCTGCTTCAGCTCGAGGGCCACTTCTTAATCCCCTTTTATGTTATTAATCTCGTCCTGGGTCCCCTAGGTTGTCATGTTCAGCACAAATAAAATACGCATTAAGCAGATCAAAACGGAGATTGCGTTTGTCTGCCTGTGTTCACTTGTAAAACAGCAGGCAGATAGACGCAGGTTTATTGCCAGGGTCAGATCACCTTCAAGATATAAGATTTTGGTTTTTACATGTGTGTATATCTGTGTATGTATGTCGGCTATAAGACCGTGTGCAAGTTCACTGCTGGAGAATTTAGATGCTACGTATCTTACACAGTCATGTCTGACAAAGTGTCTGGAGCGCTTAGTGAATAGATTTGTTCTTGAATTTCTTTTGGACCATATTTCTCTGCTTTCAATTGTTAACAGCAATGAGTATTCACTTAAAATCTCTCTATATATATCTGTGCAATTATATGCACGTGCTAAATTTTGTACTTTGGAAAAAGCTGTCTTTAAATACATAAAAAGGCAACAGCTAGCACTGTATTCACATTTAGCACCCAGTATTATTCTGCAAATAGGTCCCCTCTTGGTTATTTACATTCCCCTTTCGCATGATGAGCTCTTCTTTTCTTCATCTTTCCAGCTGTCAAACAGAAAAACCCTGTTTTGAGATGTGATACACATGACATGGGCCAGCAAAGGGAAAATGCATGTTCAGCAGAGCTTTTAAGTCTCGAATCCAAACCATTTGCAGATGATAAGTTGTGAGACGGCTTTCCCCCCATGGGATCATGCCACCAATCCCCTCAGGCCTTCTCCTTTCACACGTTTCTGCTCCTTCATGGAAATCCTGAAATTTATATGGCAAGTGCCATCACCCAGTTAATGAGGAAGCTGGTCTTCTTTCAATACATAAAGCTTTTTCTATTTCGTTTTTCAGGTTTTTATTAGAGTTACTGTCACTTAATGTTTTTTAACATGCTCACTTTTTGGCCTGTTCTGGTTTCGCTGTACGAAGACGCCGACAGAAGCCGCCCCCCAAGCCAAGCTGTGATTTTACATGCGTGCTGAGAAATGAGTAGCGTCTGTCAGTCACTCTTAGTTACGACACATAATACCCTTTAACCTGTTATTACCGCATGACAACCCAGCATCTGTGTTCAGCTGTCAAAAATCATACACTGTGATCATGTCAGAGTGCAAACCAGGCAGAAAAAAAACGTATTTGGTTATGCAAAGCACCTAGCATGATGTGGGAGCGCGGGACACGGTCCCAGCTATCGGTGACAGTCGAGAGTTTATGTTCCCATTCGCTCTGACGCTATACAAGTCCAATAACTGTGGCTAAGTAGCCGTCGATGCCAAGTCCGTCTCCTATTGTAATTATAATTTCAGCTGGGGGTCCGCAGAGAGCGTAACAGAGCTGAGAGGGGATCGGCCGGCCGCTTCACGGGTCAGATCGACCGCGGCTTTCAGTAAAGCCTGCTTCTCAGCCAAGATAATCGGCAACGGTGTCGCGCTACTCAATGCAAATATATCTCTAAATTAAACAAACAGGCAATTTGTTAACAATTTCAGTACAAAATGAAATGCTCTTTTAAATTTCGCTGCTTTTTTTCCACATTGGATTAGGGTTGGACAAGCTAATTGATTTCTGCTTCTCTGGTTTCAGTCCCTGTAACACCAGCTTAAGCTAAATTACAGCAGAATCAGTTGCCTCAGTCTCTCCTGACCGAACGTGGCTCCCGTACTCTGGTGTAGGAGGGAATAATGGCAAGTCCCCCTGTTATTACGTTCAGACCCTACAAGAAAAATAAGCTTTAATGCTTTAATTAAAAATGGAACTGCATCTCAAAAGGGGGAATTAAGGGGGAGACATTTTTGGTTGATTTGTTTGTTTGTTAGTCTGTTTTCCCATCGCACGTTTGAAAACCATCTGCACGGAACATTTTTTTTTTATTCCCCTTTTCCAAGCCAAGAACATCGGAACCGTGATCTTGTCTTAATTAAAAGTCGGTAGGTACAATAACAAAGGCGGCTTTTTTTTTTTCTAATCCTTTGGAGTCGTGCTCACGTGTGCAGGTGCCAGTCCGTCTCTGCCGGCACCGCGGAGAACAAACGGCGGCGAGCAGGGCGGGGAGGTGTGGGGGGAACCAAAAACGTATGAAGGCCAGACAGAGCCGCGTCTGGTCTCCGCTGGCTCCCTCGCCGCTCCGCCGTCTGCCAGTTGGCTTCTGTGGGTGGCAGCTGTTGCCAGAATGATAGAGCAACCTGTTGCCGGCTTCTCATATTTAGAGAAAGGGGAAAGGGGAATAACAGCAACCTGTCGCCATGTGTCACGTCCCCTGGCAGAGATTCACCAGTAAGCAGGACGTGATCCGGCACTACAACATGCACAAGAAGCGGGACAACTCCCTGCAGCACGGGTTCATGCGCTTCAGCCCGCTGGATGACTGCAGTGTCTACTACCACGGCTGCCACCTCAACGGCAAGAGCACCCACTACCACTGCATGCAGGTAAAGCGTGTGCACACACACTGACAGACACACACACACGGACACCCACAGACAGACACACACACTGACAGACACACACACACGGACACCCACAGACAGACACACACACACGGACAGACAGACACACACGGACAGACAGACACACACACGGACACCCACAGACAGACACACACACGGACAGACAGACAGACACACACACACAGAAATGCATGTGCGCACACACCTGCATGCGTACACACACACGCGCGCACACACATGCATGGACACACAGGCCCCTACCAGAACCCACCCCCCCCCAAACAGATTCAAACCTGCAACCACTGGGGCTCGAACTCAGCCTCTATATCCACCTGATCTTTACCTACCTACAAAAGTCAAGATATTTTTTTGGCTGATGGTAGACATTTGTCTGTCCGGTTCTGTGCCTTATGGTGTGATAAATAGGGGAGTGTTTTGAGAGATCTCCCCCCCAAATAAAATTAAATTCACCAGCTTCGTCCCGGTCATACATAAGACACTCAGTCATCATCCCCACACCGATCCCATCCCAATATAGGCTCCACCAAAGTTTGCGTGTGCAATCAGTGTAGCGCCTGCCACACAGACATGGGGTCCTGAATGCCCTGGAGGTTGGTGGGTCTGACTCAGCGCAGGATACAGGCTGATGTTCCTGAGAGTAGGACATGTGAGCAGCTGGCCTGCCTCCATAAAAGGAAAATGCCGTTCTTCCACTTTTTCCATTAAGCCGAAATTGCCATTTAAGAACAGTTTTCATTCGTTTGACAAAAGGTGTCATAAAGTAAATAACAGAAAAATTTAAAGGCCGAACATTAAACAGAGGCGTGTTCCCCTCTCTCCCTCGCTCCTTAATTGGCATGGGTAAAATTCTGTTGGTTGTTTATATAAACTTAACATTTTTCATCTTTTAGTACCAAGCAGCGAGTTGAAGATTATTTCCCCACCGGATTTGTTTAATTTTTTTACATCTGCTTATTTTCAAGGTGTCATTGCACAGGGGGCTCCTCACCGGAAAAAAGGCACTGGGGGCGGATGGCTCAAGATATATTCTTTTTTAAACCCCCCTAACGGCGTAATTGTTATTAGACATTTCAGCTCTTGTTTTAACAGTCCTGACGACCCGCAGATGTTGGCATTGCGTCTCCTGATTTACTGTGAAAAAAACACACTGGCATTTTTTTCATTGCTTGACTCAATATGGTGAAGTTGCCCGCTTTGCCTGGCTTGAAAAGTGCCAGGCGTATTATACAGTTGCATGCTCAAATTCAAACATATGCCATTTTTTCATTTCTTTTCTCTCTTTTTTTTCCTTTCACCCCTAACCTAGTGCTTTTGTACGTAGTGTTTTACGGGCTGTTTTAGTCCGCGGGAGGTATCCGCGAGCTTCGCGTCGCTCGATCTGACGGAGTCATCACAAAGTGCGAACTGCAGCGGGGTGAAAAAGAGCAGAAATAAGTTTAGCTGCTTAAAAATTCACACCCGAAGTTCGTCAGCTGCCAAGTGTTGGACAGGCGTCTGCGCAGGGACTGGCTCTCTGCATTTTCAAAGTTACTTTTCCTATTGCATTTTCAAACCTGTTTCATAGCATTTTTACAGTTTGCAATGCTGAGAGGGACCTGTTGGTATACGGCATGAAGGAAAAGATGTAGGTTTCGCATAGGTTACCAGAATCTTCCCTGCCCACAATGTTCACTTTAAGAGCTATTTTTACCTCAGTTCACCAGTAATGTTTATATCGCACTGCAAATTAGACGTTTCTACGCTAACATGTGGCGTTCTATTTGCACTATTCTATTCTTCCACGTTTTTCTCTAGTAATTGAGTTATCAGGTAAAAATGTCTTATATTGCTGCAGGTGGGATGCAACAAGGTGTACACCAGCACCTCTGACGTCATGACCCATGAGAACTTCCACAAGAAGAATGCCCAACTTATCAACGATGGCTTCCAGAGGTTCCGCGCCACCGAGGACTGTGGCACTGTGGAATGCCAGTTCTACGGGCAGAAGACTACGCACTTCCACTGCAGGTGATTGGGGTGTTGTATGGGGGCATGTGACCTCAATCATCAGAAACGCTGTGTGTTTTATGACCTTTGTAGGCTCAGTTTCAGACATTGTGGACCCCAAACAATTGGCTCCCATCACTATCACATGCCCATCTCCTTAGAGGCAGTCTCATCGTCACATAAGACACGCTGATGCCTTCACAGGAAGCCCTGTAACCCTGCTCATTAACCTGATTGTTAGGCAGCACTGTTGTGCTTATGTGAGGCTTTCAGCCTCTCTCAAGTAAGATCTTCATGTCTCGTCGTTTAGCATCTTAGGCAATTAGAATTACAGAAATACAGCTTAGTCTACAAAATGAATTTATTTGGTTTGTCAACCAATGGAAGCTGGAGACACAGGTCAGGCTGCCCATGTAGCGGTTTATGAGGTTTTCAGTTGCCTTATGTCAGGTAATGATGGCAGGTCATGGTTTAAGATTAACAAGATCTTCATCAGCATGAAAGCCAAAGCAGACCATTCTGAAATTATATATGACCCACAGACATTTTTGCTCCCTCCCAGTAAGTCCATGTTTTTGCTCCCTCCCAGCTCCCTGCCAGACAGTCCATGTTTTTGCTCCCTCCCAGCTCCCTGCCAGACAGTCCACATTATTAACCAGATTGGGAAACACTGCTGTAGTCGTTTGCTTTTCCTTACCCGAGATCATTATCCGACTATGTGTGAGTGCAGCTGAAGTAACTAACACCAGCACCCTGTGCTCCCCACCTGCTACCAGGCGACCTGGGTGCACCTTCACCTTCAAGAACAAGTGTGACATTGAGAAGCACAAGAGCTATCACATCAAAGACGACGCCTACGCCAAGGACGGCTTCAAGAAGTTCTACAAGTACGAGGAATGCAAGTACGAGGGCTGCGTCTACAGCAAGGCCACCAACCACTTCCACTGCATCCGCAGCGGCTGCGGCTTCACCTTCACCTCCACCAGCCAGATGACGTCGCACAAGCGCAAGCACGAGCGCCGGCACATCCGCTCCTCCAGCGTGCTCGGCCTGTCCTCCTCCTTCCTGGTGCCCAAGGAGGAGCCAGAGGAGTCCAGCAACGACGACCTGATGGACTTCTCCGCACTCAGCAGCAAGAACTCCAGCCTGAGTGCCTCTCCTACTGCCCAGCACTCCTGTTCCGGGCAGCCTGTGCCGTCGCTGCCGGCCACACCTGCCACCAGCGCCACCTCCGTCTCCACAGGCCTGACCGCCAAGCCCATGCCTTCGCTCCCCGCCACGGGCCGCATGTCTAGCCTGCTGAGCCAGGCGCTGCCTGCCAACGTGCCAGTGGCCCTGGCCCTCTCCGGCTCCAGCCCCTTCTTCCCACTCATGCCACGCCTCACGCTGCAGCTCCCGCCCACCTCCGCAGCCACCGCCGCAGCCTCCGGCACCAACACTCGCACGTCCCCCAGTGACTCCCAGAGCAGCTCCACCCCCGGGGAGGGCATCACCTCAGCGCCTGGCAGCTTCACCGCCACCTCCATTGTGGAGAAGATCTCTGCTACCAAGGGCTTAATATCACCGATGATGGCCAGGCTGGCTGCAGCAGCCCTGAAGCCTTCTGGGAACCCAGAGACAGGTGAGTGTTCCACAGACCTCCCTCCATTGCGGCCGTGTCCATTTTAGAGACGCACAAACGCTATGGTTATTGACCATCACACAGAATTTTAAGAGAGCAGCAGACAACATATTTACAGACTACCACATGGCAAATTCAAAGACCACCCCATTCCCTGTTTACTGACTGACACATGCCATCTTCACAGACCACACACACCATGTTTACAGACCAACGCATGCCATCTTCACAGACCACCCACACCATGTTTACAGACCAACGCATGCCATCTTCACAGACCACCCCACACTCTGTTTACAGACAGTATTTAGAAAGTACTGCACATCATGGTTAGAGACTGCCATCATGTTTAAAGGCAACTGCATACTAATTATAGAAACTGCCACACATCATGTTTAGAGACCACCACACATTACTACATGCCATGTCCAGAGACCGCAACACACCACGTGTTCAGAGGCTGGTACCTACTAGCTCGCCACTAGCGTCTAGTGGGCAACGGCCATCTGGAACGTTTCGATGACATTGACGTGCCTGCTCACCTGCATGGTCTTGCATCTGCGTTGTTTCCCATGCCAGAGTGGTAATGAGAATTTATTTATTCATTAAGTCTATTAGGAAAATGACTCTCAGCGCGTGTTTATGAAGCGTTTTATGGGTACTTATGAATATTTTGTCCACTGATACAAAACAAAAAGATGTTGCAGGTAGATGAGTTTTTTTCCCTTCCATTGTGGCCTGGCACCCCAGGGAGGGAACCCACATCTTGTTCCTGTGCGAACGACCTCGTCGCAATAAGAGCAGCAGGACTGCATGCATGGGTCACCCTGTCGCATCAACCTCAGCACCCCCACCCCACCCCCCCCTTGACGTGGTTATCTTGCTCTGCCGTTTGTCTTCTCGCCCCTCCGTTAGTGCGGGGACCGTCCCACAGCAGATCAGGTTACAATATGGCATCCTTCAGAGGGAGAATGCGCAGCACCAGTGCAGTACTGGGCCTATGCATGGGCCTATAGAGGATGTACTCAAGTAGGCCAGGGGGGACAGGAACCAACTGGCAGGGCTGACACATAGGGCGGCGGGATAATAAAAGGGTAGCTTTCGGAGGCGGGTGGTATTTCTGTAGAAGGATAAGTCTCAGGAGAGAGATGGGGGTGATTCACATGGCCTGGCCTCCAGGGCAGTGATGGAGAGCCAAGCGGAGGTGAGGTCCTGGGGGGCGTGGCAGCGTCTTCGCCCCCTCCCTCCCACACCCACCAGAGCACGCTCAGTGTCAGCAGCTCACAGCTTCTTTGCACCAGTGTTGCGTGGAAACTGTTGCCCTAACTCTCAACTGCCGGTGTGGAAAGTTGCCTACCTTTATATAGTTCTTAAAATGCAAACACACACACACACACAGCAGCAAGAAATGAGAGAAAGGGGAAAAGTCAGACGCTAAAAAGTCCCCTTGCTTTGTTGCAAAATCATTCATGCTTGTGCGCGTTGTGTGAACCGGACACTCGTATCGAAGGAGAGGAAGTGGTAGAGGCATCTCAGCCTGGGCCACGCAAAGAGCTCCCAACAGGGGCTATTTACAGACTTATCTTTTCGCTATTAGGGAGATAAAGAACTGAGCTTTTTCACACTGTATGTGTGCGATTTTATTGGCAGAGCCAAAATAGGAAAACGCTGAGGCAGGGTACAAGAACGCCCCCTCTCAGGCATCTCCACGCTCCTGTCCAAAGTGTTGTTTTAAACTGCACTTTAAAAATCTCCACATCTGAGGGGTGGACTAATTAGACACACAGTACAAATTGTCCCTCGCAAGCCCTATAACTTAGCAGGAGTAATTACACAGTACAGCGTTATTTCTGGAGCACTTCCAGGGTAGCTTCCCTTGGAGATCACCCACTGCTTTTTTGGGGGATTCATAAATGAATCTGTCAGAAATCCTAATCCGTAGTCGCATCTTAATCGGCTCCTCCTGCATCCCAGTTGACTGAGGGGGGGGGGCGATGAGCCGGCCTGGCTGCCCCTGTGGCCCCCGTCACCCCGGCTGGCTGCAGTGGGTCTCGTTTCCTATCTCCTAATTTCTCCAGAGATACAGCAGTGCCCTTGCTCAGTGGGCCAAGGGCGCGTGTCGCCGTGGCGACCTTGCCTGTCACAATCCCTCACAAGGCACCGAAAGCTCGCCTGGGCCAGTCACTGTCGACACACTCATCACCCCGGCCCAGAGGTTGTTCTTACCCCCCCACCCCATTTTTAATAAAATACCACTTACCGCCTATGAAATGTGGAGCTCCTTCCTTCCAGCCCCAGGGCAAATTAATATTTCAATCACTCCGGGACTGAAGGAAAAGCCGGTCCGCATTTTCCCGTCAGCAGTTTTCCAGCCCATTCCTCCGCTCCCTGAGAGGCGGCCGAGGAATACCTATCGCGGAAATCCGATCGAGGGGTCACGCTGTTTGAACCGATCTGATTGGCTGTCACCTCCAATCCGTCCGACATGGCAGACAGGTCCTTCTGGGCAGACTCCGTGGGGAGGGCCGCCACCCGTCGCCGGGCCAACAAGGACGAGCGGGAGATGGGGACGGGTGGGGGGGGGGGACGGGTGACCAGTATGGAGCTGCCAGTCCTCCTCAGCATTAGCATGGCCGTTAATGAGCGGTTAGCATGAGTCTGGCAGATAGATAGTGACAAGCAGCACTGAAAATGGGGGCTTTTTGCCTCATTCCTCCCACCCCTCCATGGCTGCCTGAATCCCCCGGTCACCCCTCACGGACTGACATCATTTTGCAATAATTATCACGGCGAGTTCTCCTTGGGCCGAGGCCGGAGTCTCGTCGCATCACGTCACCCCGGCTAACGCGGGCCATCTCCCTCCCTCCCGTCCCCAGGGAACGGGCCGCCCGCTCTGCCGGGCCGCTTCAATCCGGTTCAAGTGAAGCAGGAGCCCGTGGACGGCAGTGCCAGCGCTTCCCAGGATTCCCTGCAGGAGCACAGCCTGGATCTGAGCAAGAAGGACCACAGGTACGGCTGGGATGGATCTACGGGGTTTGGAACCCCATCTTACATATATATCAAGATACAGAGACTTACTGTCTACGGGGTTTGGAACCCCATCTTACATATATATCAAGATACAGAGACTTACTGTCTACGGGGTTTGGAACCCCGTCTTACATATATATCAAGATACAGAGACTTACTGTCTAGTTGCTTATTTGCCAGAATTGTCATAATGTACAGCGGCAGGTCCTCCCTCTCTGAAAGTCTGGGTGCTTAAATAGTGCTGAAGCCGGCAGTGGTCAGAGCATTCTCGTGCGTGCGTGCGTGCGTGTGTGTGTGTGTGTGTGTGTGTCAGCTATTCATTACATTGTGGGGACCAAACATCATTCAAAACTAGTTATTTTGAGTTGTGGGGAAATTAAGTTTCATAAAAATCTGTGACTGTAATTAAAGAACTAAAAATGCCAAAAGTCTTGTATTTTGTTTGGTTACTTATGGTTAAAGTTAGAGCTGGGCAGGGGTTATTATTGTCATTGCTGGGATTAGAGTTTTTCCCATAGAAATGAATAGAGAGTCCCCACAAAAATATAAGTACAAGCTTGTGGTCGCCTGTCTTCCGCTCCCGGCGCTGCATGCATCTTGCTCTGCACCCATACCTGTCCGTATCTGTTGTCACATCTTCCTTCGTCGGCTCTGCGCCGGCCTGCTCGCCGCTGCCGCGCTTGCAGGAACGCTCCCCCTCCTTCTCTCGATTTCGACCTGACCACAACTTCATTTTTATTTTAGTTTATCATCCCCCCC
>JABFEB020000104.1:106243-119174 GCA_019775895.2 Stomatorhinus ivindoensis
ATCCAGCACAGTACCGTACCACATGCCCCTCATCCAATCAACGCCGCCTATCCAGCACAGTACCGTTCCACATGCCCCTCATTCAATCAACACCGCCTATCCAGCACAGTACCGTACCAGTGGCTGCATGTAAAGGAATCAATACCTAATACCACCTATATCTGAAAGAAATTAATCTCAAACTGATAGCACGTAATCCAGGTCTTCTAAAAAGCAGTGCTTCTGTTAAGTTATAAATATCCATAGATTACTGATTTTAGCTAAGTTAAGTTCAGAGACCAAAGACCACAGACCAAACAGCTAAACCTCTCCAAGTTATTTTTTCACCATGCAAGGACACTATTGCATCTGGCAGCTTTTGTCTGAAGAGGCAGTAAATATCAAGCATGGTCAATCAAGCTGTCACTTACATTACTTAAAAGACATCCAAAGTAATTTGTCTTCTCATGAGACTGACTTTTGCACACTACTACCCATCAAGAAAGTTAATCATTTCTACAAAACCAGAAGTACAACAGCATTCTGTCAGCAACAGGTACAGCTGCTTATTCCTGACAACAATTCTATTTCAAGGGCAAAGGGAACAAAAGTGTTAACAGTGACCTATAAGGGCAACACTCTTATTGTAACACTGACAGTCATATTGACTGGTCAAAGATCGCCGATATGCTTCCAGCTTCAGGTCATCAAACCCTGACGAAAAAAACTCCCTAGACACTGACACTCAGTATTGCATGTATAATTAAAACTGCCCAGCCTGTTATCTGTAACAAGAGCTCAAAAGGCTTCTCCAGATTGCACAAGACCGCAGTCAGGACCAAAGTTTGTGCGTTTTGGGGTCAATACTGACACTGACCCAGAAAAGCTGAGCCTAATGCTGTTCACCCACAGTGACAGAAGGATTAAGTCTCCACTAACTACCAAACCACTTAAATATCAAAATACCAATAAACTGCTTAACTACAGAAAGCATACAATGGGTACGCCATTTCCACCCCTGATTTATTAAACGCCGAGTCTGAATTAAAATGAATTAGTGTATCTGTTGCTAAATTGGTTAAATAACAGATGTCTGTATACAGCACGTTAATACAACCCAACAGGTGGATTATACGAACCGTAGTGTATTGAGCGTGAATACCTTTTTATCTTAAAAGCAAATTAAAAGGACATGTCCTAAAGTAATCAGAGAAACCCAGCGGCTCCTCCACGCAAGCATGTGAAGCACACTGAAGGTTTTTTTAAACACCGACATTTTATCACTTTGTCAAGCCGGTAATGGTTAACTGCTTTGGGTTGCTTAAATCATCACTGAACAATTAGCCTATAGCCGTAACCGTAACCCTGATCCGCGCACGAAGAGCCGGCATGTTGCCTGTAACATCCTTCTCTTCCTACACGAATTAAGAAAAGGGCTAAGACTATGTTACACACATCTGGGCTGAGCGGTTTACAATCCTCATGTGCATTCAAAAGCTGCTGTAGCAGCCCAGCGCGGGCGAAGCGGACCGTCGCCACGCCGCTCCGCAGGAGGCTACATGGCGTTTATAGCGCCGCGCCGCGGCCCGACACGCCGTCCGCACTCGGCTTCCGGGAGGCTACTTTACGGTGTTAACCAGTCGGGCATGACACTTCTTTGCGTTTTTTTCTGGAGGGGAATCCAACACGGAAACGCCACTCGGCCTGCACCTGTCAAACGCGGGACGGGAAGGTGAAGCAATCCGCTGGGTAACTTTGTTGTCTTTTTTGAGCCCCTCCCCCCCTCCCAACGCCAGCACAAAGTGAACCCCGCCGCATCGCGGGTGCTAATGAGGAAAAAAGAGACAGGGACATTGCGACGCATGAAGAATGCATGCTGGAATTAAAGCATTTAAACACACAACCTGCGCCTGCTGCTCGGCTTGCTCGGAAGGCGCCATCTTCCCCAGCCTGTGCAGGCCGGCCCGTCGGACCCCGATCAGCGCGCGACGGCAGGCCTGCTAATGGAGTGACGAGTCGGCGCTGCCCGCAGGACGCTCCGGAGACATACGAGACACCTCGCTCCCGCACCGCTCCGGCATGTCAGCGTTTGCTTTGCCTGGATTTGGAAACGTGACGCAATTCCCCTAAAAATGAGACATAATTCTGCTACATGAGGGCGTCCCCAAGAAATTTGCGCTCTTAACATATATTTCGTTGAAAAAAAAATACGTGCAACGTCTCATAAAAACATTTTGACTTATTTTATTTAACTCTGTAACAATTTACGCATGCGTACTCCTAGTATTACTCTGAGTGGAGCAGAAACCCCCGCTTAGAAAGCTAAAGGCGGATATAACATCAGAGTTGGCCATCTGGATTAAAAAACTATCTTTGGGTTCTGGAAGTAGGAGGCTGTTTCTGATCGGAAGTCCTGTTGCGGCGATTCAACATCCAACTCGAATTTAGGAGAACGGTCAAAACCCGATGAAGTCGTCACCAATCTAGTCTCCCTTTAAGTTATTATTATTGTAATTTCTTAATGTTATGAACTGATCAACTTCAGTTAGGCTTACCTAAATTCTTAAATAGTTTTTGCAGCGGAAAATAAAAACGATTACTTGTTATGGACAAAATGAATGGGTTTTTACTTAAATTAAGATACTTAAATACGTGGTAAACTTGTTGAAATTGCTTTAATTCCGAGTTGCATCGTATCGTATTTGAGCAGAATGGTATGGGGTCGTTGCTGAAATCTTTTTGTAAATAGCGTAGGCTACCTAGATGCTTGCGCCGTCTGTATATAGACCTGTTTTTCAACTACATTTCCCATAAGCCCATTTTCACTTAAAAAAACGAAGGGAAACAATCAGTGGTCATTGCACGAGTAGGGCTATCCATAATTTCGTCTGCTTTTGTCGTCCTTTTTTCCCTTCTTTTTTAAAGTACTTAATCGCTGTTAATTTATTGGGGGAGAGGGCATGGAAATATCAACGTCAGAGTTAAAACCTTGTAAAGTGTGTAATCACAGCCGTGAGGATACGTTCGGGCTGGCGGTGCCGTCTTTGGCACAGCTTAAAGCCAGAGGTGAGTTGTGCTTCCGAGCGGCGGCTGCACCGCGCACCATGCTATTATTATTTTAGGGTCATTTGGAGCTGCTGCCTACAGTCTAAATAAGGGGGGGGGCTTCACTGACGGGTGCCATTAGAAAGCGACTCCCCAAAGTTTGGCGCCACGTTTAAAAGATAACCTTCCGCATTGGTCGCTTTAGGGGTTTAAACGTTGACAACTGTTAAACGCGCCCGTTTCAGGTTTCGTTTTGAAGACTAATGTGTGACTTTGCTCTTCCTATTTGCGTGCCGAGCTCGTGTTTGTGTGTCATGTACGGACTTGACGTGCAGAGGCAGTAAACTTCATCCTCTTCATTCCTAAAATGCGCATAAGCGGCGTGTGTATGACACAACGGAGCCAATATACTCTGATGTAAACTGTCAAAAAAACTAATCAGAAACGGAATTACGGATTAGATCGATTTATCTTGCGTGTAAACATAGGGGCAAATAAAGGTTTTTCTTTTTCGTGTTATGTGTTCTTAATGGGCATGATTAGTGTTTTCAATACTGTATGAAAGGTGGCGTCCAATATTACGAAGCAGGATTCCCTAAATAGCTGGACGACTTGTCTGATTAAGTGTAAATGGAATTGATCTTCGTTCACTTATATTAGTAGAATATGGCAAGCCGTTTTAGCTTTAATTCATTTGTAGAGGATCTCACAAATTGTTATAAATAGTTACAGTGCAAATTCTTGATATCAGAATTTCGATTGTAACTAGTTACAATAATTTTTAACTAGTTAAAATACCAATTTCTGACATCAGGCATTCAATTTTAATTGGTCAAAAGGCCAGTTGCTGATTTCAGAATTTTTAACTAGCTGAGAATTCAATTTTTGATATCAGGAATTCAGTTGTAACTAGTCATATATTCAGTTTATTTTTTAAAATTAATTTTAAAGTTTGAGTTTTATTTTAACTAATTCTAACTCATTGAAAGAATAAAAAAAATGCTTTGAATCTTGCTAGCGGAAATAGGATTTCTGATATTGAGAACTGGCATTGTAACTAGTTAGAATTGAATTTGTGAAATACTTTAGATAGGAATTAAATTTTATGAAGCTTGCCGCAAGATTCCTTGCTTTGCCGGATACCTTGTTGGATTTCGAGTACCCCGCTGTAAAGTATCTTACATCTAGCCCAGACATCTCACCTTCAGCCTAGACTACCTTAAATTTGTCAAGTTAACCATCTAAGCAGGAAATCCTGCTTCATGATACAGGCCCAAGAACACAGTATTTCACATGTAAGTAGCTTCAATAAGCAACATTGACCTTGCATTTTTTTCCCACGCGCACACACTGGGCCAACTCGTTTTTGACGCAGTTGCTTAGCGCTCCCAAATGACTTGCACTGCAGAGGAAGTGAAATGATCATTAATAGGGTGGGTAGGGGGCCTCTTAAGCACAGCTTTGCCTAGCACGGTGGGGGCCATTCTGGAACACACTCATCAATTCCAGTCCAAATCAGGAAATGGAACTGGAGTTGGAACCGGAAAACAAACAACGGGGAACAGATTTGGAATTAAATTGCAATTTGAGGGAGATTTAAATTCCAACTGCATTCTGGGATGGCCCCAACACTGTTGCCTAGGGCCCCTGAAAAGGTAGAGTCGGCCCTGGATACACAGACGTTTTCCTTACGAAACAGTGACTGATAAATATTACAACTTTGTAGTTGTTCAGTTTTTTTTAATAAAGAGGGCAGATTAGATCATGAGCATTACTGAGGGCATAGGAATGGGTGTCTACCCCTCAATAATTTGGCCTAATTCATCTCTGTAATAAATAGGCCCTTGTATTTAAATGAAGTTGCGCCCCAACAAAATCAAACTCTTCCCTGTGCCATAGTGCATAACCATATATGATTTGCAATAAAATACATATAAAAAAAGTACAATGCAAAATGACAAGATACTTTGTAAAACTGACGCGGTAACTGCAACCTTTTGCAGAGCAATTCTGTTTTTTGATGTTGCTACCTAGTTAAGCAACATTCCTCTTAAAGCATCTGCACTGGGCATGAAGTCATGTTCATGTGTTTGTGAAATAAGTTTTCTGTTACAATTCAGACTTTTTTTATGGACGCGTGCTGAGGCAAGTCTGTTTATGTCAGTGTTTCTCAACCTGGTCCTCAGGGAGCCACAGACGGTCCATGTTTTTGCTCCCTCCCAGTTCCTAACCAATCAAGGACTCCAAATAGTTGGTACAGATGTGTTGGGAGGGAGTGAAAACGTGGACCGGCTGGTAGGCCCCAAGGAGCGGGTTGAGAAAACAGTGGTTTATCAAGAGGTTGGAATCTTATTCATTGATGGTACATATGCACTCTAAATGAAATGTAAGCTCTCTCCCGCTGTTAGGGTGTGAGACTTTGGGGTTCCGTGCCGATGCCCCCGTCTCTGTAGTTCTTGAAGAGGATGGGACCATCGTGGAGGATGAAGCCTACTTCCTGTGCTTGCCTTCCAACACCAAATTCATGCTTTTGCATGATAAGGACAGATGGTCAGCCAAAACGAAAGGTGGGTGTCCTGGTCTCCTGATATGCCTGAGGAAGAGGCTCCCTCATGCTTTTGCTGCCAGGAGGTTAGAGAGCTGATGTCGGGTCCAGGAGCATCAGCAGAACTCACTTGTGTAGCTTCCTCATACAGCCACAGGTCCAGCCAGTGCTTCTCTTTAATAGATGTCAACAGCTGATACTCAAAAGTCATGTAGCATATTATCCTTATACAATGGCTGCCTGTTGAGCATAAGTGTCTAGGACACAAACTTGCATGTATCCTTAGGGTTGCTACTCAGATGCCTGGATGAGTAAGTCCAGTAGTTATTCATTTACATACAGGCTCACAGAAAGTCTCAGGACATTCGCTTAATTCTGTAACAATGTTCCAGATTTATTGGTTTCATGACAAAAGTCCATTGACAAGCAATGTTTAACATATCTGTACATATTTCTTTTTATGTGTCATAATTTTTATGACTGAATCATTCACTTCTGTTCTTGCCATTTTGCTGTTAATTAGATTTGTAGTCACTAGCTCCTAAAGGGATACTAAACAGTTGGGTGTTTTATGTTATTGCAGAGGTGTTACTAATTAAAAAGCACCCATTGAGATTGCTAGTCAATGAACTTTTTAACTCAGAACTGCCTTTTTAAATTTGGGTTTCAAGTTATTACAACCTGTAATTAAGATTTTTTTCTTCCTTATAGTAGTACTATGATTATGGGACTCAAACCAGCAATCTTCATATTTTAATGTCCGCCGTATTCCTCCTCTGCTCCTCCCTGCTCGCATGGTTTAATATCTGCCGTATTCCTCCTCTGCTCCTCCCTGCTCGCATGGTTTAATGTCCGCCGTATTCCTCCTCTGCTCCTCCCTACTCGCATGGTTTAATGTCTGCCGTATTCCTCCTCTGCACCTCCCTGCTCGCATGGTTTAATGTCTGCCGTATTCCTCCTCTGCTCCTCCCTGCTCGCATGGTTTAATGTCCGTCGTATTCCTCCTCTGCTCCTCCCTACTCGCATGGTTTAATGTTTGCCGTATTCCTCCTCTGCTTCTCCCTGCTCGCATGGTTTAATGTCCGCCGTATTCCTCCTCTGCTCCTCCCTGCTCGCATGGTTTAATGTCCGCCGTATTCCTCCTCTGCGCCTCCCTGCTCGCATGGTTTAATGTCCGCCGTATTCCTCCTCTGCGCCTTCCTGCTCGCATGGTTTAATGTCCGCCGTATTCCTCCTCTGCGCCTCCCTGCTCGCATGGTTTAATGTCTGCCGTATTCCTCCTCTGCGCCTCCCTGCTTGCATGCCCCTTGCTTCCCATGGGGCTGTTTGCTGACCGCTGGCTTCTTGTTGCTTGCAGTTGATGGCGGCACCGCCTGGCTGAAGCAGGAGTCTGTAGAGCTGGCCTCGGACTCCGTGGACAGCAAGGTGCCTGGTGCTGAGCCCTGGTATGAGCTAGCAGTGAGGCTGAGTCACGACCTGGCCGGCGTCATACTCATGTCCGAAGAGGAGCTCCAGGTGCCTTTTTAAAAACGTATATGTGCAAAATATAGTTAAGAAGAAGCACTTTTATCCCCAAAAGTCTGCTTCGACAGTTTTTATCATGTGTGAATAACATCATGCTGAGGATTTTCATGTAAATTTAGCCTAAGGACCATACGTACTGTGGTAATGCTGTTTGTATGCTGTAAGCCATTTTCCTGCAAACCCAAGGTAAACTGTTACATTTAAATGAATCTTCACTCCATGGATGAGTGTAGGAAATTGCTGTGGGAAATGGACCCTTGAAGACGGGGAGATGCTGGGGTTTCCAGTGTGGTGGGTGGGAAGGTGGGGGTGGGGGGAGCTGAGAAGATGATGGTGGTAAGGAGGTTTTGTGAGGATTCCTGATTGGTCTGTTTCGGTTTGTCTTCTGTGCGTGGTCCAGACCCTGGTGGACGTGCCATCTTCAGACTTGGCAACAGCTCTGGGTTTCCAGGTCGAGAAAGTACGCACGCTCCAGGAAGCCCTGCAGGGGGCACTAGACCGCAGGGAAGAGCAACGGCAAGCAAAGGAGCTGCTTGAACTGTACCTGAAGTCTGTGGAACAGGAGGGCGGCCGAGCACCCAGCTGGGGAGGTATGGTGCTGCTCCACAAAGAGCAAGATAGAGGGCCATGAATTTGTCTTCAGCGTCTTTTAGTGAACGATCATAGCTGAAAAATCCATTCATTGATCTTCCAACCTCATACTCAGTACTGGAATTTCCCCAGGAAGCTCAGAACACAAGGCAGACCCCCTTGGATGGTATGCTAACTGGGTTTTGGAAAATGCATTCCTGGGGTGTCTCTGTGGGTAGCACTCTAGCACTTCACACACTCTAGGGCTGGGGGTTTGAAGTTTGCTCATCCTGTCATCATGTGGCAATTCTGACCAGGATAAGTGGTTAAAAGATGAATAGTTTTCCTCCTTGAGCTAAAGCAAAGTGATATGTTTGCCAACATTGGCTGTCCAACATTGGATCTTCGCAGTGGTGACCAGCAAAGCTGAATGTTGCTCCTAATGAGCATAGTTGCAGTTTTGGGGCTATGAGGTCAACTGTCCACTAGGTGGAGCCAGAGAACGACATTTCCCCAGGTTTGGGATTTCTTAACCTGCAGCTGAGTAGTACAAGAGTGTGGGGCTTGAATCCTGCATTGTGGTATTTACATGTTCCCATGATGTGTGGATTGGATTTCTTTTGCAGTCCAAAAAAGCATGCGGTTAGTCTAATTGGCATTTCAGAATTACCCTTGCGTGCATATTGTCTTATGTGTCTTATTGTCTGCAGACCAATTCTAGAGTGACCCTGCACTGGATAAGGGTTAGGAAGCTGTATGCAGTTAGTCATGTATTTTGGCAGTGAATGGCAGGGGTGATTTTTAATAGAAATTTAATTACAGTGAGGGGCACTGGGCTTGGAGATGGGTCCTTATGCGCCTGTCAGTTTGGGGTTGAGCCCTGGCAGCGGGAAGGGCTCCTAGTGCAGCTCCTAACAGTGCCGTGATTTAATCCTTTTGATTTACTCCCCTGTCACCCACCCCCTTCACAACTGCGCCCCTGCTTTCCAAAAAAACCTGATTTGCGGGGAGCTTTAAAGGGCACCATTTATTAAAGTCATTAATATTTAAGTCCTTTGTTACGAAAAGGGAACAGAGTTATTAAATATCAGAAATATTAAAGGGTGCATGGGCAAGTCGTTAAAGATTAGGATATGGAAGCCTTCCCTGCACAAAACTTTCTCTTGGGTGGGGGATTAGTTTAGAGTCCCATGCAGTGGATCTCTAGCCAGACCCAGCGAGAGTTCTGAAGATCCTGGTTCTTCAGAATTTAGATTTTGGACCTGGGGGTGCATGGGGGGATATTTTTCTTTACGATTGAGAACATAGGGCCTGAGAGCAAAACGCTGTCACTCGACATACTGGTGACCTTGGTGTGTCTGTCGTCGCCCCCGCGAACCTTATCGGGCACCGTAATCTGAGCAGGCCATTGAGCACTGCGATCACTATTGACATGAACGTAATAGCAGAGCGTTAGAGACGTGGCCTTTCTGCAGCAGATGTGACCGATTCAGTAGAGCGGCCAGCGGATGGTACGTCGACGTTCAGCGCCAGGACCCTGACGGTCCTGAAGGGGAAGACCGGTCCTGAGACTCGGCTCTCCAACGACGAGCTGCAGGTACGTCATTCGCCATCTGGACAGATGGTTTCACCTTTTTTCTGTTACTGGCATTTTCAAAGCGTAAGCCTTGTTTTACACATTGGATAGAGAAGCTAACCATTTGCCGAATAAACGATTGACACTTCAAGGTGCTTAGATGTGCAGCCCTGTTTCTAGATTTCTCCCACATCGTACAGACCTGACCTCTTACAATATGCAGGCCTATGAAGATGAGCGTTCAAGTCCTGCACACAAGATGGCGCTGTCCACTTGGTTCTAGTCTCATTGAGAGTGAAGTGAAGGTGATTAGGTATCATTGTTGACATACCACAGTGCACCACAGTGACATGTGTCTTCTGCATTTAACCCATATGGGACGTTGTGATATCGAAGGGGGCAGCTAATTCAGCATTTATCATCATGCAAATATTGGTAGGATTTTGTAGGTGTTATGGACTGGGAACCCATTTGGTAGAGTGATATACGTATGATTACACAACCATTCATTATGCAACATTAATGCAGTTTATTGTAATACATCCGAGCGATGTTACTCTGCATATTCTATATAAATTCCTGCGGTCTTCACGATAAGGCTGTTTCTCCTCTGATTTTTAGAAGAACATTGTAGGAGCTCATATCAAAGCCTAGCTGACATTACCAGGACCTGACAGTGATGTATTTCTCATCCCGAATTGGTTTCTGTCATTTCGGGAGTGAGATCTGTTCTTGTGAGTTTCGTTTTATTACGTTTCTCTTGTATGCTGCCCGAGGGTGTAATTGCTAAGTGAGACGGAGGCCCCTACTCTTCCTCTCTTCTCGCTTCAATTTCTCCACTCATGTGCAGTGACCAGATGAGTTTCTGCCAGGGTTCACTGCAGCTGTTTGGGAGACTGTCGGAGGCCCTCCCTCCAAAAGGGGGCGCCATAGCTCTGGGGCCTGTCACTCCAGTGCTGCTTCCTCATTATGTTCCATTGCCTGTCCCGTTTGTCCCGGAAATGATGGTTTCTAAGGTGACCTCTTGCATTCAGAGTCAGGTTTATGATCATACGTCCAGGGTATCCCCGCGTTATTTCTGAAATGACGTTTATGCAGACTCCTTATAGTTAAACTTTGGGGGGGGTAATGCATTTAGCATAAGTGTGATTTAATAAAGGTCATGGGGGCCATCTTCCTGTTTCAAAGAGGAGGCAGAAGACTGGATGCCATTGGCCAGATCTGATGTTTGTCTGTCGTGCTCATATTGTGATTGACTGTATTTTGTGCTGGTATGCAGTCAGCAGCAGCCACGTTTTCTTCTGAAAGATTCAGTCATAACAAGTGATTAATCTAACATTATATGTAAATTTTAGAAGATCATTTTAAAAACAGGAGCATATCTGTCACTCTCTGTTGGGTGTCACTGCCGGTCTGTCTCTTCCTTTCTCTGCTAACTGCTGTATCGCTGTCTCCTCCCCCCCCCCACGCACACACAGATGGTGGTGAATGTGGGTGTGGCCTCTGTGGCGTCAGCGCTTGGCTGGAGCTGTGAAAGGAGCGCCGCCCTGGTGGCGACTTGCGAGGAAGAGCTGAAGAGCCGCCTGGATCTCGTGCAGGCCGCACAGTCTCTAAGCAACCCATCCCAGAATCCCCAAGGGGGAGGGGTGCAAGCGAAGCGCAGGAAGTAGCCTTCCAGTGGAAGCGCGGGGTGGCCCCATCCTCTGACGTCGCACAAGCACACAGATATCAGTTGTTTGTGCAGATGGGTGTTTTTGCACAAGAAACTGAAGGTGTGCCGCTGCATACTGAGACCACTTGCTGCTTGTTTCCCCATTTCTGCGTAGCACTGAGAAAAAGAAGCTGCTGTAAATTTGTAAGCAATTAGTCTAAACAAATAAATAAATTGACTTTAATATCGAAAGCCTTTTGAAACTACTGTTTGTATTCACTGAAACATTGTAAAACAATTTGCTTTATTCAGTTCCCTGTTAACTGCTTCAAAGCAGCTCAGAATAGATATTTTGTAGCATTTTGCCTGTTTTTCTCCGTCCAGTGACCAAGCCAGAGACTTAGTACCGTATGCATTCAATCATGTTGCATTGCTTCCCATTTTTGGACAGTTAAAAGAAAGATATAACATTTATGGACAGCAGTAGCAGGGAGAATGCTTATCTTTAGAAAAAACAATTCAAAATTTATCATTATGTATATCTAAAGGCATTGACAGCATTGGAATTATATAGAGTTTTATAACGCACACTGTTCCATTTATCTATTGAGCTGTGAATTACACTAACATTGATCATTACCTTGCAGCACTGAAGGGCTCTTGCTGTTCTGCCCCCTTTGCCATTTGTTCAGGTTAGTCAATAATGGTGACCTTTGCTGTCACTAATACATGCAGGGTCCTGATTCATGTGCTTAACTTCTGCCACTGTTCAGTCCCACCTGCTAATTCGTACACAAGCACAGATGATTTATAATTTATGTACAATACCTGTCATACTGCATTCTAGCTGTATGATGTTTAAAGGTTTTTGTTATCCGTTCCCCTCTTGCAGCTCAATGGCTGTAATTGTGGCTGCCTTATTCATTGATTCAGGACTGGTGTTTAATCAAATAAAGTCACCATATTCCCAACACGTTTGCTCCAATGTCCCCATCCAGCCATTTGACGGTTAGGAAATCTCTCGCTAACCGAGGTATTTATGTTGCATCGGTCATCATTGACTGTGACAGGGAGTCTGCAGGGAGAGGGGGGGGGGGCAGTCAGCCATATAGAAGCAAGCCATCCAGTTATGTTTGGTCGTTAACTGACAGCTGTATGTTTTTTAGATGTAGGGGAATAGGTGAGTTTGACGAGGGTTTCATGGCTTGTTAAGATGCACGTATCAGGTTTCGCTTCCCCTTGTAATGAGGCCTCATTAGCTGTCACTGGGTCCTCGGCTGTTCGTCACGCCGTGTCACACAAGGTCTCGAAGGAGCTGCCGCGCGGGAGCAGAGCGGCACGGACGCCATGAATATTTAACACGATGATCAACTGCGACTGTCTGACCCATCTACGGCGTCTTCATAAATGCCCACCCACATCTTCTCCTGAAAGCACGTGTAACATAGGAGTTGCCAGGGTGTTCCTGAACAGCCGTTACAGCTGAGGATGTTAATGCTGCCATGCATTTCCTCAGATGTAGGTGTTGTCCCATCTTCAGCCACCTCCCAGCTCTGGTCACAGTTCATGATGCCCTAAGGAGGCTGGTAACCTCAGACCACGTCCTGCGTGTAGGATCCCCCAAATAGAGTCCAAGTCAAACAATTTAACAGGGATGGAAGAAGCAGAACGCAAACAAAGTTTAGTGTGTGTACATCCCCGAAAAGCGAAATCATGCTGGAAGTCCTGTGGCTAAAGATTTTACTGCAGTTGCATCAGTCAAATTTTTTTTTTATTTAAAAGGGGATGATTTTGGTAATGTTTTTCTGTTATTAGGTGGTTGTTTTACTGATTTATACCTTTCCTGATTCACAAAAGCATTCAGTAGTAAGGGTTTATTTAATGATTTCATCCTAATAACATACACTGATACTTTGTTGAAAATTGGCTTGTGCTGTTATCCCAAGCTATGGAGTAGTTACACAGAGTAGTTACACCAACAAACAAGCTGTACAAGGTTTATGATTTTTAAGAAATGAAGCTCTGCTCAAGACAGCATTTC